>QVNV01020120.1:0-13476 GCA_014825455.1 Pseudomyrmex pallidus
ATTTAAAAAAAAAAAAAAAAAAAAAAAGAACGTCGTAACGATATAATTTGAGATGCACACACAATATTCTTAAAAATATCAAGAGAAAAAATATCGTGATCAATTACAATTTGCGAATATATTTGAAATATCGCCCGGCCCAAGTGCGACAAGAGACGACAGCGGAAAAATTGGCGACGTCGATATAAAAATGGAAATAAAAAAATAAATAAATAAATAAATAAAATTAAATAGATTAAGCGAGGACAGAGGAGAGGAAAGGATATATAGAATTATAACGTTTAATTCCTTCGCACGCGTTTGTTTATTTCTAGTCAAGTTTAAGCTCCGACACGTGCGTTGCCAAGCCATAAGCCTTTCGCAGGAGGCAAGGAGACAATCACGTTAATTCCGATTCGCACACATCGCGTCGCCCGATTATTTCCTTTTTTTTTTTTTTTTTTTTTTTTTTTTTTGAAGCTCTCCGATAAGAGGCATGAATTAAGTGCGAGTCTTCATTTTGTCTTTCGGAATCATGTAATAATAATTTTGTATAGTTACAATTATCTTGCGAATCTCTTCTATATATGAAAAAAAGACAAAACAAAGTTGCCGCAATCGATGTAGCACTTCAACAACAGCAGATAAATTTGACCTAATTTAAAACTCGCAATAAATATTTAAATATTTTCTCATGACTCACATTGGAGGGCTTGTTCTGACGTTAAATACGCTGAATAGATTCATCTCGCCTTATTACGCGACATAAATAGATATATTAGGTTTTAGTCGTTACCGTGAAGAAACTCGCTTCGGTTACGTTGTAGTTGATAGAGAGAGAGCCTCTAAAGATGATAGAATTACTCTCGCCGCCTGTATTTATAAATATATAAACATTGTTATATACTATCGCCTATCGCCTGTTGCTATTTGTATTAATGAGTGTGTGACAATACTTGTTTCGTATCCTCTTCGATATACCCGTTGTTATACGTGCGTTTTCCGCAGGGTCCACGCGTTTTCTTTTTTTTTCTTTTTTTTTTTTTTTTTTTTTTTTTTTTTTTTTTTTTTTGTATTTCGTCTCGGCTAAAATTAAATTGCGAGAAACAGCTGTCAGAGACAGAAGCCACATGAATAAATTAACTGATTAAGTGAATTCGCTCATTTTTGACGGGAAGAGAATAACTTTTATTATAAGTAGAGTTTTCCATTACTTTTACACGTACATATATATTAACAATAAGGTTAATACCATAGGTAATTGACTCTATTGTGAATAATGTTGTAATCTTTGAAATACAAAAATAATTTGTTCGCACAACGCTTATATAATTCTTTTTTTTTCTCGCTGAAGTTTTTTTACACATTTATTCGTGTGGCTTATTGATTATGTGGCTTCCCATTATTTACAGCAGCGAATGATATATAATATTTAAAAGCGTTGATTCCCGAGAGAGAGATCAATAACTTAAATGAAACTTGTTGCTATCGGATAGGATAATAACCGAGCGGTCACATTGTTATGACTACTATTATGCAGATACGTACCTTCCTTTACACGATAGTATTTTATTTCATTTTGCTCTACGTTCTCTATTTTTTTTTTTTTTTTTATGTTATTATAGCGTTGGCAGTGTACACGTCACGTACAGACGGAACATCCTTGCGATCGACTATATATGCTAGTTTCGTAATTTCCTCACGGATTAACAGTGTAATCTCCGAAGACGCCTAACTGCCGAAATATGATCTGAGATTGTAAAAAGAAGCGACTTTGTATAAAAGGCGCAGAATTCTGCTGATAGAGCACTACTCACAATAAGTTTTTTCTCGCGCACGATCCTATATGTGATATCGGTTTTTTTCTTCTTTGCACGAGAATTTCGTTCCAGTGTCGGTTCGATTACGAGGTATATAAATCTTCTTCTTCTGTACACTGACCACGATTCTCGTGTAATCGTTGTAGTATCTCGATAATAGAGAGATAAATCAGAGAGAGAGATCATTCCGCCAGAGAAAGAGAGACTTCGATACGAGAGGTCCAGCCAACGTACTACTTAACTTATAGATCGGTGAAAAAAAAACAAAGTTAAGCCTAGAATTACATTTGTACTAATAATGAGATTTGTACTAATAATGAGGAACTCGATAGATAGAGCGAGCGACGCAAAGTGCAAAGGGAGAGATTTGTGTATTCTTTTTTTTTTTTTTGGCTCCACAATGCACACGACGGTCTCCTGCGATTGTAATGTTGCGAAGCTTTTCCAAGTTTTTAAAGCTTTTTTAAATCTTTTATTCTTGTTTTTTTCCTTTGTTCTTTGTTTTTTCTTTTTAAATGTAATAATTAACCTGACAATGCTGGAATTTTGCATAAAACGTATTGATAAACTCGTAAGGATGCTTGTAAAAAAAACCTCACGATTTATTCATGTACGTTTGCTCAGAATTGCAGCATTATTAGGATAAGAAAAGAGTTTTTTTTTTATCTAAATAAACAAATTTTATTGAAGATTGTCTAATATTTGAATATATATATATCAAGATATATATATATAAGAGGGAAATTCAATTTATTGTAATAAAACTTTTATGTAATAAAATTACGTAGGTTTCGTTTAATCGAGAATTACGTTCCTTCTTGAATTCCGCGGCGCAGTTCCAAAATAAAACGAACATACAATAACACACACGACAAATGATATTTCTCGATTTTATTACGAGAAAATAATATTCTTCTATCACCTGTTGAGTGTGTAGTGAAACACATTGGTGTTTCGTCGAGAATTAACGTACTTTACTTTTAGTTACAAGAGAAAAAATAAAACGAAAACTACACGTTGTATTTCGAGAAGTAAGACTTGAACGTGATGTACTTGACATTGAGATACACTGAGATTAATATCGATTGTCATCATCATTCAAGCTTGATACAATAAAATTCTGTGTTTGATAAAACCGAGTGAACGGAGTGTGACGAGTCGACTCTTCTTGGTCACGCGCATTCTCTCAACTGGAATCTGACAAACCCCTTTGCACGTTACTGAAAATGTGATTCTATATTTTTACATTTAAGATTTTTACATTCGAGAGAGAGAACAACTGCTTACATCTGAAAAAAAAGGGCAATGGTTTGGTTTTCCAGGACGGATGTTTCTCGTTGTGACCAAGAAGGGTGATATATGTGTTTTTCACAGAATTACGAGAGAAGAAAATTCGCAAATAATGCTCAGCCGTTTGTTCAAACTGATAATTAATGAACTTGATACTGTGAGGAGTTCACGTCGCATGTGCGCAAGATTACGTTTAGTGGTAAAATAAAAGATGCGAGGCCTAGAGATGCAAAGGGGAAAAGGAAGAAATTAACGAATTTCATGTTTCTCTACGATATTCGATCCTATATTTTCAGTTTGTTTCAACTCGTTCAAATTACACAGACGTACGTGCCTAAATTTTTATACGCATTATTTATACATATATAATTTTAATTAAAAACAAACATGTGTGGAAAAGATAATGTGTAAAATGAAAATATAGTTTAATTTAGCTTAAGACTTGATGCAATTTTGAAGACACTTTAAGACTAGAACAAAATAAAAAAAAGTATTTGTGTACGTGATAAAAAAAATCACATATATTCTGTTTTAAAGACTCTGTCTTTTTCACAGATGAAATTATGAGGATGCGAATAACGTGGGACAGCACTTCTTCTCTTTTTCTCGCTGTTTCTCACATTCTGACTAATGTGAAAATATTTCGAATTGGCAAAATTTTAACTAACAAGATATTATCAATTATATTAATAAATCTACAATTATTTTGAGAATAAGTAAAAAATTTAAGAATATTTAACAATATATTGTGCTTATTATGAACCAATAAGAAAAATCTTTTACAAATAAGACAAACAAACTTCACATTTTGTTTTCTAACATTTTTCTCAAAACAAAAAATTATAATTTGTACAAGAAATTTGCACTATGTTTCAAGTATCAATTAAATAATCAAGGAATTATTTTAATAGGTTTAATAGATTCGGAATATTTTCTTGCGAGTGATAAGACTTAAGAAAGATTATACATTTAGAGGTATACACTAATCACGTAATCAGCTGGAACGTGTTGCGCGAATGACAGAGGAGCGTGCACTGTGAAAGGACGTGTGCGTGACGTGTGTTACGTGTTTAATACAGATCCCTAAAAGAAATTTAAACGAAAGAGAGACGGCGGACAAAACTAAATGACACAAAGTGAATAAAACAATATTTGATGTGACGAAACAACACGGAGAATGTTACATTGATCAAATTTGTTTTGAAAGCAATGGCGCAGTTACAATTTGTAATTTTTTATAATATATACATAATAGATTTAATTTGCATCGTAATCCTCTATAATCGGTAATTAATTAAAATGTTCCTCTCTATTTGTATTCCGAGGATATAGAAATGTATGTATTTAAATTTGATTCGAAAATTAGCTCGTAATCGCGAAATGTGTAAAAGTTATGTCACCGCCGTCTCTGCGTTCGCCAACTATCAATAAGATCTCGAATTTTGTAAATTTAACGATTTAAGATAGCACACACACAAAACATACCGCCGCGTATTGCATTAACAATTACGTTCGTACATGATAACAAGATCTAATTGTAAGAGACATTTGCATATATAGTCTTAGATTTTGTATGATATTCACACAAAGAAGATGACGGCAAGAGGTGGATTTCACGCTGAAAGATCTCTATATCTGTGAGAGATGATTAAGTGTACTGATAAGAGAGAAGGCAATCGAGTAATTAACGTGTACATGCCGGATTGATAAGAACCACGGCGCACGGCGCTCGCTATGATATGATAAACGCGTTCGCGAGTTTCGCTATCGAGGAAGTTCTTTCCGGAAAGCAAAACTCACGGAAGTCCGCGACCGAGTCTGCGACAGCTCATCATCGAATCATTCTTTTGTATGAAACAATTGTAAAGCGATAACACAGTGCACTCGATGTGGAAAGGAAATACATGACAACACAATAACAAGCCCAGCAGCAGTACTCTCTTATCTCTCTTGACTTGTCTTTATTGTTTTTCTTTCTAGATGCTCGTGTGTGTACATAGATGAGATCCAAAAAGCAAACAATAGACTTGAAAAAAAAAAAAGACTTAAGTTCAATTATTTTAAATAATTATTTGAAAGAGTTCAGTTTTACTCGAAATATGAAATCTTTCAATACACTTACATATATAAATAAAATTGTATGTAATTGTTATTTACTGAAATACTGAAGTTTTGTATTTGAAGAGAAAAAAAATGTATACGTTTATTTGAAAAGATTATTTTTCTTTCTCTTTTCTCTAAACGCACACATTTCTTGCAGAACGGGAATCTGTTATCTATTATCGGAGATAATAATAATTGTGATTTCCTTATTACAGGATGTGTCGCTTGCGAAGTGCTGCGGTGCTTTACAGCAGAACCTCGATAAATGACCCTCTAACGGTCGTGTGTGTCGTTACCAATAATTAAGCAACGGTTCACTGACTTCAGTAAAGCGCTTCAAGTGCTCCTTATTTTAGACGAGTCGCAATTATCCGCACGACATTTCCGGGAATTTTACTTGAGGAATTCTCGTAAAGCGCAGGCTGTTAGGTAACGACGCAAGAAAATTTACATAAACATTTAAAAATAGGCACAATTTAAAAAAAAAAAAGGAAGCATCTCCGAGCGTGAAATCTGAATCGCTATTTCTATTATTTTCGAGAGAAAGAAAAGATCAGCACACATTTATATAAATTTGATATTTTTCATAATTTGTTTTATAGAATAAAATAACAAACGGGATACATTGTGGAACGATCTCACACAACTTCTAGTCTACGGAACGGAATAATAATTTATATCGGATAACCAACAGGTGGTTGTAAAATCTAACGGCTCGCATTAGTCGATCGCGATTCCGTACACATGATATAGTCTTGTCAATGTGTAAGAGAGTTCAACGCGCGTTTTTCCACTGAATAAACCACAAGTCAGATAATAAAATTGACTTTTTGCAGAATGATGAAAACCTCGAGATAAAATACAACACGATTGCATAAAATGCATCGTCATAAAATTCCTTTTCGTTCATTTGCACCGGAAATTAAATTTAGTAAAGTTGTTTAACCGAGTTCTTTTTTATTCGTAGCTAAATTTCTTATTTTTTATATACAAGTGCAACGAAGTAATGTCTGAAATATTGCAATTTGCCACAACCGATCAAGATTCGCGAGGTAATCTGGGTTACTACCGGTACACATTCGAAATTCCGAAAGTAAATTCATCCCGTCTCCTCGTTGCGAATGAAATTGCCGAGATGCCTTGGAAATTAAAACTTCCTCCTCTCTCAACTTGATCTTGAGCAATCACACTCACTACATTCTTGTGTCACCGTAACATAATTATATACGTCTAGAACGTTCGCATCTTCGGAGAATCCGGTTTAATTTGATGTTACATAAAATGTGTGAGTGCGAACATGTCTCGAATACTTGACGTGTTATATTTTATAAAATTGTTTCAATAATTCAATGTCAAATTCTGTAAAGAATTACGTGCCAGCAATAAGTTAGGAAATTTCTTTATAACGATTTTACTTTATATATCCTGACTTTTCATAAAAAGTTCGTTAAAACAATAACATTGATCATGATTACAGATCTCTTGATTTACTTGACAAGACAAAACAATTTGTCAAACGTTTGAAACGATGAGATAACTGCTAATTCAACCTGCAATAATCATCCGAGAACGATCTTCTGAACGATAATGAGACGACGGCTTCCACTCGTAGCTAAGCAGATTAGGGACACGAGCCACAAAACTATTACCGGACAGTGATGAGCTCCGACGATCAACGACGAATCTCACGTACAGGCAATATAGATCTTATCAAAGATAAGATTATGCATTCAAATAAGCGATAAGTGATGACCGGTGAATGTGGACCGTCACGCATCATACAATTCAGGTTCCCGGTGGTTTTGGGTACATCCGTTATATTACCTGTACGCGTATACACATCGGATTGAACAAAATACTGGTTTGATGGTAGCGGAATACACAATACTACGTACACGTATGTATACTTGTAAGTAGGCTACTGTGGACGAAGGGATTGTCATTACGGACTCGATTTAAGGGATTCGAATGTGCGTCTTTTAAACTTTAGTAAGGAGTTATATAAATTAAAAAAAATGTACATACAGTAGAGTTTGTTCCTGTAAAGTTAATAGGAGATCTGTAGATGAGTAGAAAAAACAATTTTAAGAATTTATTAGAAAAAAAAAAAAAATAAAAACACGTGTTTATTGTCAAACGGGACCGAGGAAACGTTTGAAGAGAAAGAGATATAGAGAGAGGGAGAGAGAACTTCTCTATTATTTTATATAAAATTATATACATGTAAATTTAATTTTACAATAAACTATATGCTAAATTTGTGCGATTCCCAGGAACTGCTTTGATCGTCAATTGTTTTTCAATTGATAAAACTGTGTCTACAGAAATATCCCGTAGATTCTTATGAAACGCAATTGTTATTTGTAGCATTCGCCTTCGTGATGCGTATCACGTTTCCGCGTTTCGCCAAATATACAGGAGAAGGGAGGAAATGTGTCTAGCAAAGGAAGTTGATTCAGTTCATTCACGGTAGTAGTACCTTCGCAAACCTGTTTGTCGATCCACCTCGATCGAGCACGCGTTTTCCGCGCTTTCAGAGTACATATCCGCCGCGAGAGAAGCACGATATCTTGCGTGCGATTTGAGCTGTGCGCGCGCGTGTGATACAGTGTCAATTTATTTAACCCTTTGATTACTGAGGGCGGCTGTCGAATGACGTGCGCGATTTTGGATCGGTACATAAATAAATTGTACAAATTGATTTCAATAATGTGTCACATCGCGCTCTTCTTTTTTTCAAGAAGAATTTAACATTGCTTCTTTGTAGCAATGTGTGAGATACATAAATCTTGCGACACCGTAAAACAATGTGAGAAACATTTAAATGGTCAAACGAGTGATGTCCGAAAGTGAAAATGCGTCAGATATGCCATCAGTATCACGGAGGCTAGAAGACTGTTTAATGAATACGTAAAACCTACTAAGAAAAGAAGACAAACAAAATACAGAATTTAAAAAAAAAATCAAGATATTGTGTGTGAAAATTAAGTTGTCATCGATAGTGTTTTTTTTTTTTTCGACGAATGCTAAAAGCATAAAAACCGATTCGAATATGAATTTACGGTTGAAATCGAAGCCGTCGCGGTTTGCCGCGTTGATATCATTCATCATATCAGTCAACGCTCAGTCGAGCGGCGCGGAAACAAGCGCGGAGTACCTTCGAAATGTGATGATCGAGCTTCAGGGATTAAATATGCCCGCCAATAGCCCGACGATGCACGATCGATTATCGACGAACTATCATTCCGCGAATTATCAGGATGATGATGTCCAAGATACCACGCGTCGTAAACTTAGCATCAACAATGCCAATCAGAATGTGCAGAAGCCGACTGCGATCGCGCCTTTTGTCAAACATGTGGACGTGATTCCCGCCGCTGCGAATAACGTATTGCAATATTACGCAGTACGTTGAATCTAAACAAATAGAACAAAAAAGATATGAGATGTGCTACTCAGAAATTAAGTAGAACTCAAAAGAGATTAATAGAAACTTTAGTTTTTTACAAACAAACATACACTATTTCAAGTCCTGCGTTAATTGTTGATCATTTTCGATTCGATTTCTATTCGTTCTACGACCATGTCCGCGAATTTTTTTCAGGTGCGCGATCCCGCCGCTGCAACCAGTTACCCAAAGGTGAAGCAACCGGAGCCGGTGGCGTTCACGAGAGCGGAGCTGGCCGCTATGTACAAAAAGGCTTTGGAAAAAGGGTCAGCGATCAGCGTCGCGTCGTTGACGCAGGCACTCAACGCCGCGGGCAACATCAACGTGCCCGCGCCGTCATCATCGCAGATCAGCCACTTGCAGTTGCCGCTTAAATACCCGATGTATAACTATTACTTCTTTCCGCTCAAGAGCTTCGCGTCCGAACTACAAAGAGATCATCAGCAGGTCGCGGTAAGCGAGTTATCGAATCCGTTAGGCGCGAGTCGCGATTTTTGCGACTAGACTGGTGTTTTATCGCAAAACACCGATGCAAATAGTTGCTGGAATTTCTTTCACATACGTATCGACAACTACCTGGAAAATAGCGATAAATTAAAAAGTCGAAGAATTTACCACTTGTGAAGCACAATATTGAAATATTCTATTTATGGAATTTAACGTTTAAGTTAGATTTACACATCATGTGTGTTTTTTTTTTTTTTTTTTTAATCACATCTCAAATCCGTTATCTTCTTAAAGATAAAAACCAGAATGTGTTAGTCAGCAGACACGTATGTGACTTGTTTCTCTCGCAGGCCGTTCCGGTGTTTGCGGCCACGGAGACCGCAGAGAGCACTCACAAGCAGCTGATGAATCCGCTCTTCGTGGCAATCGGCACGTTCATCAGCATGGCGCTTTTGTTTATGATGGGTGTGCTGTTTTTACCGAAGCTCCCGCACTTCGAACTTTTCAACGCGCGAAAGGCCGACAACGACGACTTTCAGCGTCTGACGAATTTTGTGCTGAACGCCATAGACGCGCGCAATCGTTGGAGAAAAGCGAGCTAGTTGAGACTACGCACGATGTGATCAGAATTAAAATTATCTCACAGATTTACAATGTGGATATTTATCAAAAGTACATATAAATTTGCGAGAGTAAAAATTTTGCGAGAGGTCGATCGCAGCGGAACAGTGCGCACGAGAAAACATGTGCTTACGCACGATTATTTACATATCACTGTGTATATATTACCATGTAAAAAATATAAGTGTGTTGCGTGTCTCATTGAACCACCGCGTACTTCAGGACTTTTTAAAAAGAGAGCAAACGTCTAGAATTACAATTAAAACTATATCTTGCACAGAATCGATAAGATTTAACGTAAGAAGATACATAAAACGTAAAGTAAAATAAAATATCGACATTATAACGAAAGATATTTATTTAAGAATAACATTATCATATACTATACTTTAGTGAAAAAATGCGATAAAAGTTATTCTTTGTACATAAATACTCATAGTAACCTTGAAGATTGTTATCGATAATTAGTAGCTAGTACGTCAATGAGAAAATACTAATAGAACTTATACGAGCTAGAAATGTTTGTGCTCTCATTCTTTGTAGTATATTTATATCATAGTAATAAAGAGGACGTAAGAGATAAATAATGCACTTCGGATGATTGGGGAATGTGTGACATCATGTATATGTGCGTGCGCGAAGTATATGAAAACTCTTCTTCTACTTTACGTACCTAACTCGCTTTTTCGTCTCTTAAAATTCTGTGTAATGATACGCAGATGTATTTCTAGACGTACAAATCGCGAAATTTGTAAAGTTCAGAAAAAACGAAAGGGAAGGCACATTTTGGGACGTTACACGATAAAATGCACATTCCGCCCCGTATTTTTTTGCTTAAACTACGTCAGTCAGTCAGTTCGATTGGCAGTTTCTTTCTCCGCTGCCTTTTTTTTCACCAATTGCCTTTGATGCTCGTACTCGAAGTCCTCCTCGCTCAAGTTCAACTTTTGAATCTGCAAGCGTTAAATTCTATCGATAATCAAAGTACACGTTTAAAAGCTTAAGTTAATATTTTACAGTTTATATCGACAAAATACATCGATTTTCTTGATTAAAATATAAAATTTAAGTGTGCAATGCTTGTCTTGGAAATGTTTACCTGATAAACTAAAGCCTCTTCCTCCATGATATGTTGAGGTGGATTTCTTAGAACTTGAAGAGTCTCGTATGTCGTGGGACAGCGTTTTATAAGAGACGTACGACCTATACTACCTTTCAACAGCACCAGACCCACTTTGAAAATTACTTTCACGCCTTCGCAAAGAAACATGTCCCATACGCGCAAAATACTTTCCCACGGTAACGTTCGTGTATAAACGCACAAGAACCATTCCGTCATGTATAGAATTGGGTCCATTTTTTGTTTCTTCTACATAACACAACAGATAACGTAGGTTTATGTAGTCAATACATAAAATAATCATATTGAAGTCGGTCATTTTAAAAGATCATTAAAAAAAATTCTATATTATAAACAATTCAATAGCGCATACTAACTAGATGCTTGTATGCGACAGGTGAGACTCTTTTTAGCAGTGCGAACAGGATATCGCCGTCGCGCAGCAACGTTTCCATGCCTTGACTATAGTAGCCGATAAGATACTTATCGCATATCGCGACAAGACACCAAAACGCTTGCACTGCTGGCATATGCATCAGCAAAAATGCGGCAATTGGCGCTTGAGCTTGGCAATAGCCGACTTTGCTATTTAGAATGGAGTACGCCTTGAGAACCTGAAACAGCTCTTGCTGCCCGGGCGCGTTGTCAACGAACATCTCGTGATGCGGAAACTGGCGATGAAGATCTTTCTTGATATCTTCTATATATTTGGAGTCACCAGGCCGTTTGATCAGTTCTTCGTATAGATTTGGATTCTCATTCATTAGGAGCTGGCCACCGCAGAGATTCAGCCAGGCTCGTAGTCGCACTGAGGGCGGTATACCTTTGCGACATCTTTCACGAACCTTGCTGTAGTTCGTGGTCATGAAGGCGCTCCAATTGTTCAACATTCGTATCCATTTTCTCTCCCTCCTTAATATTACATCGGGCGGTATAATTTGCTTTCTGCAATTGTTATTTTATCAAAATAATCTCTCATGTGACAGACACAAGCGTTAAGAGATCGAAATTATATACCTTTCCGGACTGTACTGAGAACCACCCAAGAATCCATGGCGATCAGGTACTGTGGAAATTACCGAACCCTGACATATACTACTAGCCTCCGATCCTGTTTCCCCGTTCAGCTCCTCTTCCTCATTGCGCGATACAGCTGAGGCAGCCATAGCATCTTTCTACTCTTCTGAAAAAAACATTGTTTATTGATAGACAAGCAATTATAAATTTTAAGTATACATCTTACATATAAAAAAAAAACACATTAGATAATTATATAAATTCTTTCTGTTTTTAACTACAAGTTATATTATTTTTTAATATATTTATTTTAAATAAGATATATTTTAATATATATGTATAATATTAATTTTTTAAACTATAGCTTTTACAAATATATTATTTCAAGCATATTTTGAAATATATATCGCACATATCGTGTGCAATTCTAAATATAAATGTTTCTCACACGTGAAAATGTATATCCCGGAAAATACACTGCGCAGCAGATAACTCGTCCAAAGGAATTCCGTTATATACAGTTATCTAAAACATTCGCCGAATCTACACGCGAGAAATAAATATTTGTCACTTCGTTGAAAAGATCTCGCATTGCACCATCGTACACACACACGTTGCATAGCGCGCATATATTATACGCCTACACACTTCTCAATTGAGAGTTTACGGTAGTTAGAATTATACGTAGTAGAAGGGAACGAGAGCCCTATACATTTCCTGTCTCGTAAATTTGCAGGAAGCACGAGGCAAAGTGCGATTTCGCGCAGCGTCCGTCGTACTTAATTATTATTATCGCGGATATCCTTTACCTTTTTTTTTTCACGTTATACGAAGGGGGGTCTCGGCCTCAAAAAAAACGCGACACGGGGGGTTTTTTCTTCTCGTTCAAAGAGACAATGCGTAAATAGAGCCTTTACAGCGAATGAGCGAACATTCACGCGCGTGCACACGAGCTATTACAGCTTCGAAGTACGCGCGAGTGGGCGTATTCTTTATTGCAAAGATAAATTAACTGATATACTTGCCGAGAGTTTCCGTCGAATTTGACATATCGAAGTATCACGAAAGCACGATACGCTGTTGTGTACACAGCGCGATTGCACACAACGCTACTCACACGTCTTCCTATATACTGCATGTTACATATATCGCATTGCGCATAAACAGCGCAATTACGTGTGAATGTGTACTTCCTCATGCTGAACATTTTTCACGTACCGCGCATTCCGCATCTAATGTCGAATAGAAATGCTTGCTTCCTAGGGACAAAACTGTCATTGAGTGATCTCTAAGAAGCGCGTTCTTTTATTGGACACTGCGATCTTTCGCAGCGACCTCGGCAAAGATGTATGAAACATCCAATGGCTGCGTTCAGCTGCTTTGCTGCAATCGAACGTGATTGGCTCTTTACATACTGTCAAATTTGTTTGTGTTTCACTTTTCTGCCACGTGGTGTGAAAGCGACGCTTTTAATCTTCGTTGCGTAAAAATACCGACTTGTTGACAGTTCATAGTCAAAGCCAGCTCTGACTCGCTCGTCGTCATGGTGGAAGAAACAAGGTGAAGCATTGCGCATAATGGCGGCTGAACCAATCAGACGACGGCCCCATTTGCAGGCCATTTGTTATATG
>QVNV01020121.1:0-19304 GCA_014825455.1 Pseudomyrmex pallidus
AATAACTACATAATTTAAACTAGGATATCTTAAGTATATAATTTGAAATGCTGTCAGATTAAAAGTGAGGTAAATATAAATGATACAATATTTTATAACATTTAATTTGAATATGTAGTTATATTATAAAGAAATAATATATTTTATGCTATATGTTTTATAATATATATTTTATAATGTGTAATTTTAATAATGTATAATTTTAATAATAATAGGTAAGAAAGACTTAATGGATTGTTTAAGCACGCTCGTAAAAAAATAAATAAATAATTATATTAAATTAATTATATAAAAATATTTCAACAATTATTTTTTATAAGAATACTAGAGTACTTAAAATCAGAATGTAATTTGATAATTTGTTTGTTTATTTAGATTTGTATTTTGAAAATTATTAAATAAAACACACTATCGAGAAAAAAATTTACGCACTAACAATCAAGTTAGCTTTTATTAATTTTTTTCGAAAAAATATAAAAATATTATAATATTATTTGAATTTATGATATTATATTTGAAATCCGTATACATTTTCCTCTCTATTACATTGTGAAAGTAATATAGAAACTTTTAATGGGAAATTTATATCCTGTTTTCCCGCTTCTATCGGTTCGAAAATTTATTACATTCCAACATTTATCTCACAAAATTTATTATTTTATTATCTTAAATTCACCCTTTGGATCTTTACACTTGTGATAATATTATCTCAGACTCTCCATACCTTAGAATCATTATTAATGACTTTGCGAGGTGGTAGACGCTTTTTACATTCCACAAAGAGCGAAAATAGCGCAGACGGGTAATATCCGGGTGGCATTTGTGCACCATGTTCGCGCACATTTTAATGAGCTTATAGAATAATAAAAAATAAAAAAAAAAAAAAAAGCGCGCTCAAGTACATCGAGTCATCGACGACGAGGTTGAAGGCTCACTTTATATGCGACTCTCGAGACGCGCTTAAAAGCTTTTTTATTCCCGGCGAATAATTGATCGTGTATTGGTCCTCTCTGTGTAAGAGGGAAATTAAAAAAACGCATGCAAAGTGCAATGAAAGACGAGAGGAACTGCTTATACAAGCCCGCTGAGAAACACATCGAAAAGTACGGACGTTTTTACCGCCTCGTACCGGAGAATAAAACGACGCCCTTGTGTCAAGATATATTTCTCTTTGTAAATGGACGAGAAGTGCCTCCTGCAGAGAAGTTCTTCTCTCTTCGCGCGAATCGCTTCTTCTTGTCGCCGAGAAATACTGTGCATCGTAATATTCGGAAAGGCGCATGCCATCGCGAGAATGTTATTTCAAATCGAAAACGTCAACGCCATATATATATATATGTATATATATATATGTCGCCATCGATTCTAACGTTCCTACGCATAGAGCAAGAAGATTTTCATGTCTCGCAGTTTCTTAGTACTATAGCCGTGTATTTTTCTTAGAGCAAAAGTAACGCTTGTAAAGAAAAGCGCAAAAATAACATAAATTTATGAGATCTTTTATTTTCTTTTCTATTTATACAATATGACACTGCGCAAACTTTATGTTTGTTATTTTACATGATTTGGAAGTTTTACTTTACATTGATATTATCGCTTAAGTAAATAGATCCTATATAAAGTGCGACGTCTAAAACAGACCATCTGAATAACTCGCTTGCTCTTGATGGCAGACAAAAAATGAATCAAAACAAAATGTTTTTCAAGAAAGGCAAAATGTGATGATACTAATTTTTTATAAGAGAAATGTAGAAAAGATATCTAAATCAACTTCGTTTTTTTTTTTTGTTTTTTTTTTTTAAATAGAATGATATATTTGTTTACTTACTTTTTGATAGAACGTTTTAAGACAAATGCAACGACCTGTAATTGAAGATCATTCAGGGTCACTAAAGGTCAACTGCAATGGAAAATAAATTGTTTCGAGACTGTTCGAATACTGCTTTTGTACTTTTTCTTGGTATATTGCTCTTGTAATTGCTAATAGAGGTCACAGAAACAAGTATTCATTCACATTGTACGCTTATCTATATCCATGATATTCAAATGATACTTTGTTTTAGATTCCTACATACACTTAAGATATCGATCAGATGTCTATCACGGAAACTGTGGAACTATCGCGGGTGTAAATAGAATCATTCGATTAGAATATTTGCAATATTCGAATAGAACTCACGCAGATTTGAACAAATTCTACTTTCTCCAAGTATATTCTAATAGAAATATTTTATCAACAAGCTGTTCGGATTCTGCTCGGTTTTGTGATAATATTTGAGGCATTGCACACAGAAAAACGTACCTTTTGCTTATTTTATTATTTTGTGTTTAAACTGTTCGAGTATAAATCTTTAAACGCAAAAGATCCAAACAATTGAACGTTCGAGCTTGTATAGGAATTATATAATTTATCAAAATTTTTTTTTCATCAAATTTTTCTGTTTTTTTTTTGTTGTCGTCACAATGAAACAATCTAAACGCATGATTATTTCAATGGAAACGATTCTAAAAGATTACATAATAGCTACCCAGTTTGAATAGTTTGAACATGATAATCGATACTTTACGCGAGCACTAATTATAACCTGTAAGTTTTTTTTTGAAAAAGAGAACTTTACACTGTCGCATATCTCATAAAATCATATGTAATTTTTGTTTCGTTCTAAATGTATAACCGCATATTTTACATAAAGTGTTTCAGGCATCATTGTCTTCTATCTACCTGAAAAACCAAAGTTGTTACACGAGCTGTAACAAATGCGCTTCGATATTTTCTCTCTTTTAACACGTTGATCGCCGCGTCACTCATATTTGGGTGACGGATGAGTTTCCACAGAGGCTCCGTCACTCAGATATGAGTGATAGTTTTATTCCTAATTAGCAGGATTTTACAAATAATTTGCAATAATTAAATTTTTAATAGTAACAATATGGTCAAAGACCAAAGCACGGGCGTTCCTAGGATCGACGTCTTCGTTCTAGGGCGTTTCTAGGAAGTGTCTTCGTCAAAGCCGGAATAAACATATTTGAAACGTATACAGTATTTTGTTTATATCATATACTTTTGTACACGTGTAAGAGAAGGGGAGGGGCGGAGAGAGCCCCTCCCTCTGCACTCTCTCCCCCTACAAACCTAACCGAACCTAATCCTAATCTATATGTCACTGCGATAGTAGCGTACATTGAAAAGTACGTAAGAAATCCTATTTTAGACTTTGACTAACACGCTTGGTTGTTTCGCACATTGACCAGTCAATCCTAGAACCGCCCGTGCTTCGGGCTTTGACCATAACAAATATATAAACCTATATAAAAGTGCTTATAAGTACTTTAGACGTAAAACAATAATATAATATTACAATCTGGAAAGAAACTACACTCTGCACTATTCGATGTATGCTACGAAAATGACTGGTTTTCGAATAACAAACAAAATAAGTAACGAAAGAATTCAGAGTTTCCATTGTCGAGCATTTCTTTACAAACAATTCCGTTGGAGAGACAAATGAAAAACAAACTTTTTCAGCAGCTTCTATCCAGTGCGATAATCCGTGGCAAACCTCGGATTTGGGCTTGGCGAAAAACATACTTAATCTATCTGGGCCATCACCGTGTTAAAGAGAGTGAAGGAATTTTAACAGAACTTTTCATCGTCGTCTTTGTGCGTCTAAACGTTGTTAATATATATAAACTATGTTGATCTTTTTTAATGTATACACAATAAAGTCGTGCGTCCACGTGTTAAAATTTGGTAAAACTCCCGTTTAGGGGAGACCCATTTAATTGTTTTCTCGTTTACACATATAAGTATTATAAAGATCATCTTCCTGAGTACGTTTTAAAAAATTTTATCCGTCGCTCATTGTTGGTTAAAAAGTTATACACAAAAGAAGTTTCATAAATAAACCCTCGTTTTCCGACATCGCGTACATTTCAGAAGTAACTATTTCGTTTTGTATCATACACTACCGTACATGTGTGAACGGTGGAGAGGCTCTGTATCTTTTCTCCAAAAACATCTAATCTAACCTAATCCAATTTATGTTACTACAATCATTAATTAATTGTCACAATGCACGTCGCTTGTCAATGTACTCTACGGGTAGAGTTCCGAAAAGCGAACCTCTCTGATTTTGCTCTCGATTGGTATAGGTACTGCTGTATTTTGGTGTGCTGATTACGAGTACGATAGTGAAAATTATCGACAAAGTCATTTTCGAAGTCAAAACTCAAATAACCTAAAAATTTATCACTTTTTTAAACATTATTTTGGTAAATATTTATGTAACAAACAAATGTTTTAAGTAACAGTTGAAGCTCTTGAAAAAATACATTATTTATCTATGCATAGAACCATTACTTTTCGAAAAAAAAAAAGATAATAGGAATACCTATAGAAAGACTTCCCCGTAAAATTGAACATTAGCTACTCCGTCTTCGATCTTTGTGAAACTTAATATCTTTATGTATTTTCAATCTAAAAACAAATGTAAAACAATTGTTTGTCGATCGGATCGTATTCAAGCCGCCGTCTTGAAAAAACATGTAAAAAAATGTTTTTCACGATTATTCGGAGAGGGGGTGCAGGGACAAAGCCTCCCTTGCGGAGAAGACGGAGCTCCCCTCTGCCTACACACACCACAACATAAAAAAACAAAAATATTTTAACATAAAATTTTTTAACATAAAAAACAAAATTTTTTTACGTTTGTGTTGTGAGTTAGGTCAGGTTTTCTTCCTAAAAGGGGTGCAAGAGGAGGGACGTAGTTCTCCTCCCGCCTACATGCGTACAATAATGTACGATACAGAAATTCCTCAAAGAGTCAAAATGTATGTCACATTCAGAAATTCGTGGAAACGCATGTTGAACCTTCGCACAAAAAATCTTTAAATTATTCAACTGTCTCGTAAGTACAGAACTATATAACACACTGTTCAAGCGAAAAAATATATAATCGAAAAAAACTGAAACAAAACAGTAGCTGCATTGTATATTAAATATTTGCGTTTAACACATACACTTCTGAACATGTATATCATACATTTTATCTCTGAAAAAAAAAAACGTACACTGTGGAAAACAATGGTCTGCTGATGAAACTTTTTTTGTTAATAAATTTAAATTTTGTTAATAAAGTTTATCTTTTTGATAAACGAGCGACAACAAAGATCTTTTTATTGTTACTCAGATGGATAATCTTTATAATACATGAAGGGCAAGAGAATTAATTAGAGGAGAATCTCCTCTAAACGAGAGTTTTACCGAAAAAGTAAATGTTCTTTTGAAGTACATTTCTTACGAGTTATTATATTCTTTCATCTATGTTATACATATAATTACATATTTATGTTATTTTTACATCACACTTAAAGACAAAATAACAAATATAAATATATTGTGTCAATTACTTAAACAGTACTAGTTTGTCAATAAGTAACACATGACGAATGTGTTAATTTAACTTAAAAGATAGGAAGTGGACTTCCTGGAACATGTAAAAAATGTCTCTGAAGGTCCACTAAAATTAAAAGTTTTTTTTTTATTAATGTGTACTTTCAGCGAAAAATGTGTCTGATGTCAGTGACAGTCGCGCGAAAAATGCGCTTCGGTAATACGTGTTGAGATAAATAAGCGCAACTTTAAATTAGATCAGATAAAATGTTTCAGATAAATGTTGTATTATATTAAACACGTCACAAGACAGTTTTACGAGATGAGCCTTGTTTTTCTTTTCAACGCTGAGAACATACATATACAGCTTAAAGGAGTAAATTCAAAAGTTGCAGAACTCTAATAAATACGAGCAGATTTTTTGTCGAGAGATAAGAGACGCGAATTTCGAAATAACGAAGGCCTGACGACATATTTTGACGCGACAGCATGTCGCACTGTTGCGCATTGCTTTTTTTTTTTTTTTTGACACGCTTCGCGTCGCATTTTGAACGCGATTGAAACACGCGGGGCGCGCGATGCTCCTTGTTGCCTCTGTTTAATCCGTCCCGACGCTTTTTCTCGCACTCGCAGGGAAAATTGAGCCACGCGCGAGGGGAAATCATTGACGCGAGCGTCGAGAGAAATTACTTCCGTGCCGTCAACGCGTGAAATGACGAAGGAAACGAGTTCGCTGATCGACACTTCGTGTCGCGGTTGCCAATAAAAATGGAATACTGCTTTTTTTCGCTGCAAGCTTAGGCGCGATTAATAACGATCGGGGAGACCGCCGCGCGCCGATGATGGTCTCTCACTGATTAAAACCCCGTTGGGAAAAATTATTCAGTAATTCGGTTCATAATATGAGCGATAACAATCTCCATATACGCGGCGACAGGTCAAGTCTATCAATTTTAAACGCGATTGTGCCGCTGCAGCCAAGGGAAAACGACCGGCAATCGCGTCCGGCAATTAATTAATCTTTAGGCAAATGTGTGAATAATAGGTCGTTTCGAATGCAATCTCCTCGATTAGAATCTGATAAAATATATTAATAATTGGTTTTGTGCTGTACATTGATATTCAATAAACGGACGGGGAGGAGGGGAAGAGTGCAAGCCCGCCGTCGATGGATACGAGCAGTTGACGGAACTAGTTTTTTATAGCGTATTTAGCGCGCGCATCATCGGAATCCAGCTGTGGATTTTAGTTGCGTTATATCGCGACATTGGGTAATACAAACATTTGAGCGCTAGATAACCAACGTATTGAAGTATAGATGGATTTGCCGATAATTGAGGATTCCAAACATAATCCTCTGGCAAACGAGCAAATGGGAGAAAAAAGGAGAATCGAAGCTCTTCCGAGATTTTCTCGAATGCTTATTCTGCCGTCACGGCTTATCAGATATAAAATCCATGCAATGTAATCGGATTGCCGTTCTTTTTCTTTTTTTTTTTTTTTTTTTTTTTTTTTTTTTTTTTTTTTTTTTTTTATTACGCTTCGGAAGCAGCTGTCGTGTATCCCTTCGGAACTAATACTTCGCAGATTATTATTGCAGAGATAAAATTTGTTTTACTTAATTAAGTAAATACGTAAACAGTATGCACTCTGAAAAAAGAATTTTTGAAATATTTTAACGCTTATTTAAAATTTTTCTCGCATACTTCAAATTTTGTAATATCCTTTTTTTTCGAGCAACGAAACGTCGCTATTACCTATAGTAATTTGAGTGTGAAAAGAAAACGAAAAAAACGACTTGCCGCGCCTCTCGGACTGTGATAAAATTTTCCCCGATATGTAAAATTATTCGCCAGCTTTCGAAAATGATGTTAGCGGAGAAATTAAATTAACGATGTGATATCCGAGAGCGCAGTATACTTATATTCTTCGGTGCGTTCATTATTATGCCCGGCTGGAAAATATCCATTAACTCCGCGTATATATAGACAGATAATGATCGATAACAATTTATACGCGCGTAGTCACGAGCGTATCAGCTTAAAATTTGCGCCGTCGATAAAGTACGTTTATATGGACGCTCTATTTCCAATTAGTTCGTAAATTGCACGCAGGTCTTGGACGCGCACGAGGCACGCGGGCTTATTATTTTTTTGTTAGCGCGGCAACAATAGTCATTTATCGCCCTATCGCGTTGCACCAGAAAGCACCGTTGTGTCGTAAGCGCAGCTGCCCGTTGAAAATACAAAAGTGCGGATTGACGATGGTACATGAGCGCGCATCGGCAACGCGGTAAAGCGCTAAATCGATAGAACATTACGTTTTCATGGAAAATATCCATTAATCCTCGACAATGCGTAGGCAATAATCAGTAATCATTCGTGCGTATGTCCACTCTGGTAATTCGAATGCATCCCGTCGCCTTGCATTTTAAATATATCTCTCACAATATGAACGCGTGAATGGCGCATAAAACACCGACCAAACCCGCAATAAATATCTTGGTTAATTGTTGCGTACACAAAATGAGGAGATAGAGATAGAGAAAGAGAGAGAGAAAGAGAGAATGTTAAGTTCAAGCTGTAATAGTTTTGTTATTATTTATTTTGCGTCCAGATATGCTGACCTTATTACTAATTACTTACACAATAAAAAAAATGTTAATTTTAACAGTTTTTATATGTCCCAAGAGATCTACTCTAAATTTTAAGTTAAATTAATTTACTCGTCATGCGTTACTTATTGACAAACTAGTAATGTTAAGTAATTGATACAATATTTTACATTTATATTTTGACTTTAAGTGTAAAAGTAACTAAATAAGTGTAATAAAATAATTAAAAACTACATGGAAGAGTATATGGTACAATAACTTGAAAGAAATATTTCAAAAGAACACTTACTTTTTAGGTAAAACTCTCGTTTAAAGGAGACTTCAATTAATCCTTGTCCTTCATATATTATAAAGATTATTCTTCTGAGTAATGAATAATTAAAAGATCTTTGCTGTCGCTTGTTTATCAAAAAGTTTTATTGACAAAAAAAGTTTCATCAACAGACCATTCGTTTTCCGACACCGTGTACGTTTCAGAAGTAAAGTGTATGATATATACATGTTCAGAAGTATATGTATTAAACAAATATTTGGTACACAATAAAGCTTACTATTTTGTTTCAATTTTTTTGATTATATTTTTTTTAGTTTTCTTGCTTGAACAATGTTATATAGTTCTGTACTTACGGTTGAATAATTTAAAGATTTTGCGAAGATTCAACATGCGTTTCCACGGATTTTTGAATATGACATACAATTTTGACTCTTCGTGGAATTTCTGTATCATACATTATCGTACACGTGTGGGCGGGAGAGGAGCTCCATCTCTCCTCTTGCACTCCCTCCCGAAAGAAACCTTAACCTAACCTAAACTAATTCCTAACTCAATCTATAATATGTCACTACGATAATAGCGTAGCATCTGACAAGCGATGTGCATGGTGACAATTAATTAATGATTGTAGCACCATAGATTGGGTTAGATTAGATTTTTTGGGGAAAAAGATACAGAACTCTTTTCCCGCCCACACGTATGTATGCGATAGTGTATGATACAAACGAAATATTTACTTCTCAAATGTACATGATGTCGAGGGAGTTATTTATGAAGTTTCTTTTGTGTATAACTTTTTAATTAACAATGAGAGACGGCTAAAAGTTTTTGGAACGTACTCAGGAATATGATTTTTATAATTGTATGTAAACGAGAAGACAATTGAAGGGATCTCTCCTAAAGAAGTTTTACTAAATTTTCCCTTACAAAAGTTGTACCAAATTTTAACATGTGAACGCACGATTTTTTACTGTGATTTTTTACATTGAAAAATGTCAACATAGTTTATATGTATACACGTTTGATGCACAATAAATTAACACGTGAAAATAATTGTTTTAACTTCAATTTTAATAAATGTGATTTTTGTGTGTGTCAAACTTCATGATTATTTCGGATTTACTTCAACGTTTCTCAGACTGTTGAATTGACTTTGAGACATGTAGATTAGTTGAAATAATTATGTTAAAAGCACTCAAAATAATATTTCAGTTTGAAATATTATTCTGTCCTCCTTAGCTAAATATCTTCTAGCATATCGGAAGAATCGGAAAAACTGAGGTTTTATTCTTTTGTTTGTGCCATCAGTAGGACAAATAAATTAGACACTTTTTAGACGTCTATAAAGTCTTTAGAACTTTCTAGCTTTATTTAGAAGATAGAACATGTGTTAAACTTTAAATATTTCAATATATTTGAAAAACTGCAAAAATGCAAGACAGGACATTTTAACTAAGGACGGCGGTATTATAAATGACATACGAAACGTTAAGTTATGAAGTTTAATAGTCCAATACATGAAAATGTCACAAAAATAATAACATATCAGTTGCATGTTAATCCTTCGCGGACAGACTTCAAAAATGATCTACGAGTCAGACAGACTGGGTCTGTGAGACCCACGCAACTTTAAAATCGAATAGGTATCTCCGCGAAAACTCAATATTTTTTCAATATTTTTTCAATTTTAGTTTTTTGAATCAAAAGTTTTGAACGATTCTGTGTCGATCAAAAAAGAAAAACAACTTCAAAAAATCTCCAGTAGTTTCAAAGATAGCGTTAAAAAAAGAACTAATTTTTAGTAGAAACGCCGGTGAGCAATTTGTGAATGAGTCTAGGAGACTCATGTCTGTTGGCGAAGAGTTAATTTTACATTGCAGTAATAAGCAAAACTAACACAAGAAAATTGTAACATGTGGACGCACGAATTTTTGTTACTGTGTAGAGATACTGATAACAATATGTCTATCAAACTTGAATACATCAAGTTATTTATGTAAGACAAAAGACGTTTTTAATTAATGTTCTTTTTATTATTCTGAGTACGGAAAAGAAATGATCCGTTCGACGAGAGCAAAGTATGTTATTACGTTACCTAATCTGAATCCATTTTTAGCTTCGCCGAGAGAAAAGTTAAGGTTTATTCCGCCTCGTTACACCGCGCAGATTTCCCTTGATGCGCAAACCAAGCTTTTAAAGTTTGAAATGATTTCCTACTTATGCTGTAAATGAGCCATTGAGTGAGATGGTGACGTGAATCAGTAATGATAAATTATACACATTATAAACGAATCGCGTAAGTGATGTGACGCAAAACTTTTACTTTATTTTTGCTAACTTCAAGAAAATATCGCGATATTATTGTTTAAATTATTAAAAGATTTTCTTTATATTTTCTTTTAAATGAGAACAATAACCAAACTTACTTACGCACGAAGAAAATTGATTACATAAAATTCACGCATTCCGATACGCATTTTACCGACATATTTCACTGACATTAACAATTCTCAGACAATATTTTAATCGACATTTCGCGACGCCGACTTTGATCAATGTGTGTGTTATGTTTTTATCAATTTATTATCTAGAATTTCTAGAATCTTTAATAAGACTGTTTCTTTTATATTTTTACAAATTCTTCCTATATACTACCAGGTTAGAATATTAACTAACAATAATAGAGAAATTATCATAAAAAAATATATGCAATATATATGAATAAATGTTTTTAATAAGAATAAACGTAAATTTTTAATCGTAATTCTGTAAACGCGCCTGAATTTGTTGTTCGAGCAATGTTTGAAAATGACATATTTTTTTATATAGTTTTTAGAAAAGAAAAGAAAAGAAAAAAATAAAAACAAAATCAAAACTAATGTTATGTTTTTAGAAATGTTGAGCCTTATGAATATATATAAGAGTTTTTGCAACATCTTAACTAATTAAAAATCGCGTTGGACATATCTAAAGGATTATAGGATTAGGGTTAATAAACTTACACATATATTTTATTATTATAATAAAATTTATAAAAAACTTAAGTGTTAAATGTATAATATAATTTTAATATAATTTTTTACATTTTTATATATATAATGCACAATACAATATTTTTACAACATAAGAACGTATCTAACATAATGTTTGCATGTTACAAAGAAGTATTATGAGTTAAGAGTTTTAAGAAATTTGCAACTGTGTAGTCTGCATTATCTCGTAAGATTCTTTGTATGTTCTTTTTCTTTTTTTTTTGTGGGTAAGTAAATTTCGTCGCGTAAAATCTTTTCTTTTCTAACTATATTTTGCTTCTTTTGAGTATCACGTATAAAAGTAAATATTCCAACATTTCTGTCGAGTAAACACTGCCAACGTCGGTGTCATGACTTAGCACAATTTTATGTTTTCGGTAAAACTAATACATAATTGTCATATACTGACCATATTTCCGGCGAGAAAAGTGAAAGACTGATAATTAATCTATGTCGTTGTCTAGGTCACATTTTGCCAAGTACATAATATTGTTCAAATTATAAACAAATTTTTAACATTATTGAAGGAATCTGGAATTTCTGTTGGCTTCAAAAATGCAAGAGAAGAAATATGGTTAATTAACAAACTAAAAATTTCATCTTGTCCACATTGTTCCACATTGTCTAAACTTGCTTTTTTGTATTTTACGATACAAAGCATGACATAAATAAAAAAAAACATTTTTTTACGATGTGTTAGGAAATATTGCTTTTATTGTACTTATTGCTGCAATTTCCAAATAAAAAAAAAGAAAAAATTCAGGATTCAAGCATATGTCATGTTCAGAAGCAGCAGAACTTATACTTTCTAGCAACAATAAACTGCTTGATTCTTAAATGATTAAAGAGTACATAAATTAAAAGAACAATATAATAGAAACTATTAACTGTTTCTTCACTTATTATTACTATGTAATTGTTTTAGAAATGCAGAAATCATTTCAAATGTATCATTTATCAGCCAGCACTTTGTTTTACAGCTAAAGTCTGTAAATTATCCTCTGTTGTAAATAAAATGATATAGTGTGAGGATTCTTTTATAATCTTTACAAATAGAGTTCTCCGTCCAATGTCTAATTCTCTTCTGGCAAATTCAATTCATCTGTGTTCTGTGGTTCTTTAGGATTATTTTTCTTTCACACACATTTGTTCGTTCAAGCACTTATTACTTGGCAAATATGATCGAATAGATTTTTTCTTGCTTCTGTAATTACATTTTTAACAATATTGCATGGTTTTTTTATTTCCGAGCTTAGCTTTATTCTTTTACTTTATTGCAAACTTTTATTACTTCAGATCTTTTATTATTTCAGTGATGCTTTAGATACATAATTATACTTTGAAAGATCTCGTTTGCGAATAGATCGTGTTCGTTTATATGTATATATAATATATACTGCAGTTGCTCTACAGTCACAAAAATTATTACTGCTTTTTCCACTTTTTTTTACATACCCAGTAATAATCTCTATTTCACAACTTTTTATCCATAAAATCATCAATACAAAGTTTTGCTTTATTACGACTTGGAAGTACTATTTCTGCAGTTAGTGGAACTATTTCCTTGAATATTCGATAAACTCATTGCTTATCGGAGAGTAAACGCACAACAAAACTACACAACTATTATGTATGAAAGCGATATTTACCGATTGAATGTAAGATTTTGGCAAAACACATAACGTTAGTCGAAGTTGCGGAACATTTGATCAATACATTCTCGATGAAATGTTTATGTCGACGAAAACATACCGTTGATTGAAGATGGCGTTGGTGAATTTCGCGTTACCCGAAACTTGCATGTGATGATTACATGTTACTAAAAAGTTTTCGTAATACGATTTATTTTTTATTGCTGCCGCAGTTTTTCGCAAAGTTGCGACCCAATACTTGTGGCTGTCGTTTAATGTGAAAACACAAAAAGCTAAACGTCTGAGTGGCTGCACTCGTATAGCGACAAGAACATAGAGAAAGAGACAGAAAGAGAGACAGGAAAAAGGGAGGGAGTTGAAACGACTACGTTGCTCTAGCTGGTTGAGCTGGTTCTGAAAAGTTGGCATCGTTTCCAGATTTTAGTTGTTCCACAGAACGAGGGAGTGTGGGTCGACTTTGTACAAGCTGCCTCGTAAGCAGCTCGAACGGCACGTCTTCCGGTTTCCGTTACGATGAAACCGGGACGGACATTGATCGAATCTGGCTACAAATTTCGACTGGTCGTTGGTTCCCGTATTATTTATCGATCCGATTATGATCGGTATGTATTTAATTCAGTCATCTGTTTCGTTATATACATGTATATCATGTACATAATAGAAGAAAGTGGATGGGCAAGAGATAAACTTTAAACTTTGTCTTCGAGATGCTTTTTGTATTTATTTTAACTTAATCTTAGAATATGCGCCGTCCGCACACGAGTATCTAGCGTCGACTGACTGTTTTCGCAAATCGCTTCATCGAAGAAACCTTTGACATGTCTTTTCAAAATCCTCTCTTATCTTGCGCACAAAGAGCCAATTCAATTTTAAATTGAAAGCGTTTGAACAAACACCAAATAAAAAGTTCAAAGAAATGAATCGAATGATAAGAGAGAAATAACAATAAAAAAAGTCTCTATTTACAATATAGGTAAATAGATTAATACTTATTGTATTTTACATTCTTATAATTTGTTTGGATTTCACAAAATTTAAATCTAAAAAAAAAACCTTTCTCTCTGTACGTGTACCAGGTCGCAAAATTTTTACAGTATTTATTTTGTAGTATTTTATTAAGTTATTAATTAATTAGTGTGAACATATACATAAAGGGCGTTTGAAAAATTTTGACATAGCGTGAAGGTAAATTGAATCATTCTCAATTGAAAAGTCGCACAGAGAGAACGGTTTTTTTTTATTTATAATAATGTTATTTGTTTGACTTGAGGTTTTTTGTATTCAAACAACATAATCATTCACCAAACACTAATTGTGTTGAATGAAAATTGTCATATTATTTGACGAAAACATTGCGATTGTTTAAAATTAATCTATTTCAACAAAATAATATTTTATTTTATGATAACGTATAGCACACGAGTACTTTTTTTTTTAACCCGGATCGGATGCAAGCATTACGAGAATTTGACAATTGTTTGATTTCCAAATCACGATTGATCAATTCTAGCATTCGTTGCAATTATAGCACAAACATGTGCTGCAAGCTTTAGGTACATTAAAATATTAGTTTGGCATAAACTCTCGGTAAGAGTCAGTAGCTGAATGGCAAAGCGCTTGTCTGTCAAATAAATGTCCGATGATCGAGTCCTAGTCAAGATTTCCAACGGTTTTTTCTCTTTAGTCTTAAGATAAATTAAGATAAATTAAATGTGTTAATTTTTCGTAATAATAATAAAATCAGTAATTTTTATATAAATAGTTTATTTAAATCAAAGATATAAAGATAAACAATTGAAATATTTGGTTCAAAATCCAGTTTGTTTTGATTATACCAATAAAATAATTTGTTTGGATATAACGAAATTTGTTAAATCTAAAAAAAAAACCTTTCTCTCTGTACGTGTATCAGGTCGCAAAATTTTTGCTGTATTTATTTTGCAGTATTTTATTGAGTTATCAATTAATTAATGTGAACCAATGAGCACGTGGGAAGCGATACCCTCTGTCGTGTATGATTTTTAGTTATGAAGAAAAATGACTTGTCGTTTCTTTTAGCTGGTTTTCATGGCAATACGACTGAAAATTATATACGTCTCATTGATTCATTTTAATTAATTAAAATCTCAATAAATATTGCAAATTTTGCAAAATGGTAAATAACTTTTCTGTTCGAATTGATTCAACCTATCTTGAGCTTGTTTAAATTTTTCAAACGCCTTAGTATATTAGAGTTCATATGTTACACATCTTGTAATTTTATATAATACAGATCATATAAATCGCAAATTTTAACATATTTAATATTTTAAATTATGAAATGTGTATAATTTGGAGAAAAAAAATCTGCTGTAGAAACTTTCTCTGAATGAAATTTTACGCATCTAAATTTGATTTTGTTGGATGGAATACGCCATTATTTTGCAATTTGTTTCACAATCGTGTAACAGGGACAATAATCATCATTGGGAATTCCATGCGTTTGTCAGATGCTATGGTCTTTTGTCAGCTACATGTTAAATTAATCTGAAATGTCGTAAATTCTGCTTCATGCGGCTTTGTAAACGCGTATTTGCGTACCATTAGATTCAAGAGAGAAGTCCCAGACGAGAGAGCGCCGCGGTACTTGCAAAATGTAATCGTTCGCGTGTGTCATGAAAGTTAGGAGAATTTAATTAGTGCAGCAATCAAATGGACGTTATTATAATCGTAGTTACAATGGTGCTGCAAAATGAGGTATTTCCGCGTAACGAAAGCGCACCGCTCGCAATTAATAATGATAAGGACAAGGCGTCTCGCGTTACCACTCCGCGCTCGCGAAGTTCCTTCTAAATTATTACATATTTATTAATGACTCCCATTTCGCAAGAGACAAAGTTAAATTAGCGTCTAATCGATTTTGCTATTTCAATATTTTATCAATATTTTACTACAATACATATTTTCGTATGCTGTACAGTTGTGTTATAATTGTTCGCGATTATTGTGAAACGGTACGGTCATTATTCTCAAACTTCTCTTGGCGGACCTCGGCATGTTTACACGGCTACATGGCCGTATCCGTTCTATCGGAGCAACGATACTTTAATCCTTTGGTAAGCTTTCGTTTCGAGAAACTTGAAACCGTGGATCAGCCGGACGAATTAAGTCGAACTATCTTTACGTATGTATGTGTGTGTGACTCGAGTTAATCTTTTATCGCGAAATGTTGTGTTATTTGTTTCTTGTTATAACGGAACAGATTTTTCATTATAGAAATAACGAAAAAATAAAATTTGAAACGAGATATATGAGTAAATTGTTGTTGTTTGTCTTAAAATGGAGCGCATAAAAAACTTCTTCTCTGCAATTTCTTTTGAATTAAAAACAAACAAAATTATTTTGCTGCGAAACAAATATTTATTCTCTGTATTATAATAAAAATCAATTTTATTGAGAGAGTTATTATTTAATTTCTCTTAATTCAAAACTAGCATAAACAATGCAACTAAAATATGATTATGATTTGTCTTTAGTCGAGATAAGAGACGATGATGTTGAAACAGGGATGACAGTATATAAATCGTGTAATACAAAATAAATACTTGAGCAGATTGAGAGAGTGAATCATATACGGCACAATATAAACTCGCGAAAAGTCGAGAGGAAGGCGTGGCATTCATATCAAGCTGTTGAATTTACAAGTTATTTTCCAGCTTTTGTCCTCTCTTCCTCTCGATTCGATACACGATATACGATTCGCAGGATAAATGGACCTTTTAAATAATGTGTTTCCCGCGCGGAAGTCGCGCTCGTAAGGTTGCAACTGAATAAACATTCCTATGTCCTACTTCCGCAATGTGCTCGCCCGTTACCAGAACAACAATTTATTTCCGCCGTGAGTTATTCTACAGCTTGTCGCTATAAAAGTATGTGAGCACGATATTCTTTCGCTCTCGGAAGAGGGTAGAGACAAAGGCAAAACCAAAGCAAAGCCAAATGCTTCGTCGAAAGAACATTCGATATATATCTAAAGAAATGTCTTAAGTACAGCAACATTTGACATAAAAAGAAAGTGAATGAAAATAAGAGAGTACTTCTTATTGAAAAACATATAAAAATAGGAGTTACGTTCTATCTGTTTGATTACCATATCCCACGGGAAATATACGACAAATTTTTTTTTTTGAAACATAAAATTTGCTAGCGTGCAACAATACTCTCGGTAAATTTGCATATTAAGGGCGATTTCACCGATTTCAATTATCTTGACATATGTTGTCAAGGACATGTTCCCAAGTAACAGTTGAAAGGTTTTAGCTCGTTCTTCGTTAACCCGTTGTAGCCACACCTCAATCCAGTATACGTTGTCACCACACTGGTACAATTTTGCACTTTGCATGTTTGAAGTTTAATAACTTTCCAGTAATGAGCTCAAAAATAATTTAAAAAAGTGAAAATAGGAGTAAACAATTCTCAGAAATTGAATGAAATTAGTTAGAAATGTGCAAAAGACATTTTTCATAGTGAAAAATAAAAAAAATGAAAAGAACTTTTTGAAAAAATCGTGTTTTCTCTAATTTTGTTGGTGCAAATATGTACAGTGTGGCTACAACAGGTTAAAAAGTTATGAACGAAAAAAGTTTCATAACTGAACCATCGTTTTTCGACACCGTGTACATTTGAGAAGTAAATATTTTGATTGTGTACACACTATTGTACGTGTTGGCGAGCGAAAGGCTCCGCCCTTTTTCCCTGCACCTCCAAAAATATTAAAACAAGACTACATTTTTTATGTTCTTTTGGTTCGTGTTGTAAGCGTATAGGCAGAAGGGGCTGCGCTCTCCCGCAGGAGAGGAGCTGCGCCCTTCCCCCTGCACCCTCTGCATTTCTTTCTTCCTCCTCCCCGAAAAAACACATGACATTAATGATATTCTAGTAACACAAGTTAGGTTAAATTAAGTTTTTTCGGAAAGAGGGAGCAGGGGGGAGAGGCACAGCCCTCCTGCCTACACGCTTACAACACGAACATATCGTACGTGAATGTTTCTTATCGTGATTTTTACATTTAAATTTCAAACGTTTTTTTTAATTTTATTTATATTATATACTAAATATTTCTGTATAAGTCATATTATGTCTAAAATATATATTAGACAGACATATATCTAAAACATTATATATTCTTTGTCTAAAATATACACGGTGTTAAAAAACGATGGTTTCAGTTATGAAACTTTTTTCGTCCATAACTTTGTAACGAAGAACGAGCGACGGTTAAAACCTTTCGATTGTTACTCAGGCCAATCACCTTAACAATATATGTCAAGGTCATTGAAATCGATGAGGTCGCTCTTAATATGCAAATTTACCACTTAATAATTTTAGGAACTTGTCTATAAAATATCACTTTTTTGTACGTGTAAAAAAGTGAAGTTTAGGTTTTAAAATTTCTAGCAGAGTACTTACAATATGTAAATTGACGCAAAATACAATTAAATCCATATAAATACATATTAATGTATTTTTTCACGTAATAATTACATACATATAGTATGTAAATATATATAAACAGGCCGTTTTTATTGATTAGGTTTACGCCGCCAGTTATATAGTAATGCATTTTTAATAATGTTAATAGCTTTTCGATTTGTATGTTCATATTTCTCACTCGTATCTCTGTTGAGCATAATAATGATATGTCATATCATTAAATTTGATTAATCCACGATATTCTGGCATTTAATTTCCTGAGAGAGAGAGAGAGAGAGAGAGAGAGAGAGAGAGAAAGAGAAAAAGAGAAGAGCAAGCTTTTATATATTATAATGTAATTATAGAAGATAAATCACAGAATGTATATATGCGCGCTCGCGCGTTGCTCGCGAATCTGTCGTTAATCTTACTTTTAGTAATGTAATCCTACATATATATAGAAATTTTTATGTAGGATTGTTATGTATATTTCTTCATTTGTTTATTTTATATATAAATGTGCAACACATTGAATAGAAGTTTGATTAAATAAGGGATTTGTAGGATAACGAGTGGTTGGAAATATACAATGTCTCAAACGACGTCTTTAGTTGGTAATGCGATAAAATTGCTCGGTGCAATTTTATTCCAATTACTATACATATATATCACAAATATATAAATACACACACGTATAAATACACACCAAACATATTGAAATATATACTCTACTGATATATTTATATTGAACTGTTAGGAAAGTACGTAAAATGAAAATTAAAGACTTGTTGTATCGACTTCCCGGTAAAAAATTTTTCATATACAATTATATATACTTATACACAAATTAACATAAATATGCAAATTTATATGCCAAAAATGTCCATAC
>QVNV01020122.1:0-13915 GCA_014825455.1 Pseudomyrmex pallidus
GTATTTGAAGTTCAAGAGTTATGCATAAAAACCAAAGAGTGTCCGAAATAGACATAACATTGAAGAATGTAATAAGACTATTAGACTACAATTTCTAATTGAATTAGAAATTACAATTTCTAATTGAATTAGGAAGCCTACAATAGACGAACAATCTGAAATACGGTTAAATACTATAACCTTTTTTTTACATATGTATATCCTTGTTTCTCTAACGCTCTATGGTTAATGTCACTTGTATCGGTAACAGTAGTCACGATATATATAGTACGCTCCAGGACCCTCTTAAACATTATGCAATCGCGCGAGATGCGTAACGACAAACTTGCTGAGCGCGGCACAATATGCGCATAAAGATGATGAAGAACATGAGTCATCGCGCAGAACGATCAAAAGGAGAAGAGATAAGTGACAAAAGTACGCTTCTATTTTTCTCGGAAGTGAATCAACATAAATTACATTGATAATATTCCAGCGCAACTTGTTATCTCATATATTCTAGAGAGTAACCCAATCATCAGTTTCTAAATCTATAATTTATTGAATCTCAAGTGCATGTTCTTTGTATTTTCTTCATTGAAAAAAACCCAACTTCGGATTCTTTTCAATGAAACGGCTTTTGTAATTGATACTAATTGATTATAATTATAGAATAATTTTTATCTCAAAACTGACGACTAGTTGGACAGATTCGGTCTGTGAGATCTACGCGACTTTAAAATCGAATATCTCCGTAACAGATCAATATTTTTTAAAGTTTTTTTTATCGAAAGTTTGAACGATTCTGCATCGATAAAAAAACAAATTGAAAAAATTCTGTTGTAAGTTCTTCGAAGATATAAGCGTTAAAAAAAAATTAAGTTTTATTATAGGGACGCCGATGAAAATTTTTGAATAGATGGGAGACTCATGTCTGTCCGCGAAGTGTTAATTAAGAGAGAAAGGTGAATGAAATAATATCTATTTTACCTTTTAACAATAAGTAAAAAGTTTTTAATTCTTACTTTGTTATTATGTATTTATATTTATATTGTTTTCTATTTTACAAGGGTCGTCTGAAAAGTTTTGAGCCAAATGACTATCAAACAACAACTGACCTTCCAAAATGGCTACAATTTTTAGAGATATCTTTTAAAGCATGTACAATTTTGATACCGGAATGGTTTTGACGAGTTAATGCCACCTTCATGTTAAGACTTAAGACTAAACACTTTTTAGACGACCTTCGTATATATATATATATATATATATATATATATATATATATATATATATATATGGACTAAAACACTAAACATGATTGATTGCTAAACTGATTATTGTTGCCACATTTTCTTCATAACCTTAAAAATCCATGATATTAATAATTATTATTATTTATACTAATTATAATTATTAATTATTAAATAGTAATTACTATTAATAAATTATTTATTATTATTAATTAAATAATAATTATTAATTAATAATTATTTTCTTTTTCAGTTGCGTAGAAAGATTCTTTCATTTTTATGACAACAATTCCTAAGTTCCTATCTATCAGTATAAATTTTTTCAAATAACTGTGTCATCCTACTTTTTTTTTGTTAAAATACGAAGCTTATAACAACCCATGTTAAAACTCTTACCGAGACATTTCAACAAGAATTTTCCCAGAATTTTCCATGAAAATAATTATTGAAAAAATTTGTAAAATTTTATTTTATAAACAAAATACTCAAAAAACTTTTCCGAAAAATTGTGTCATTTTTCAAATATGTTCCCAAACTTCCTTAATGCAACATCACACCACCAATATTCTACATGTTTTGAAGTTTTGTTTAGTGATAGTAAGAGATATATTCCTATGCGATGTGTGTTGATCGACATTTTTGTCTCTGTTACTAAAATATCGTGTAGCACATCAATTTTTTTACAATTATCACTTATTTATTTCGAGACTCTCTGAAGTAATTTCAATTTGTCTTATTTACGTAAAGCGCACTTGTGTGCGCGCGAAAGTTGCTCTCGATTAATCGTCGAGAAAAATAAAAAACCTTCGTTTGTACCAGAATTACTCATTGTCAGTTCGAAGAGTAGATTCTTAATTTCATCGCGCGTATATATTCGAGCGCGAAGCCCCCGAGATTGCGCTTGCGTTTAGAGACGCGGATGATAGAATTCGACGCGGATTCCAGCGGCGGACGAAAATAGAGAAGCCGCTCATCGCGGGCATCGAGAATACCATCGGTCTCGCATGTCGTGCAGCCCTGCACCACCGCGACGGCGCAACGATGTGCCGCGCTACGTTGCGCATCGACGCGGACAATGTGACTTCGCGCGCGGTAGAAGGTGACAGGTCTAGCGTGTCTCGGTGAAAGTGCCCGCACTTGCGTAACGCGGATCCAGAAACGATACACTGGAATGACGAGACGTGAATTGAATTTCACAGAGTTCCTTAACAATCTCTCTCAAAAAATTCCATCCGGATAAATTGACGGATGGATCGATCGATATTGTTGGCTCTCTCTTTCTCTTTCTCTCTCTTCTTCTTCCTTTCTCTTTTTTACATGGTAATACCGGAAATGACGTTAACGCTTGCTCTACACAGTTGTGTAAGTTGTTTATTTATCGATATTTTTTGCTAAGTGTATATTTTGATATTGTAAAATTAAATCTCCAATATTATGTATAATAAGTAATTATTATTTTTGAAATATTCCATTCTTATGCGATCAGTTTTTGATTAAAGAAAGATATATGTAAGAGAAAATATTGAGATTTCACTAAGTACGAAACTTGACAATGTATACAAGGTGTCTGAACAATTTTGATACAACTGAAATGTGAAGATAGATTGGGTAAACTTGAATAGAAAAGTCATTTTGCAAAATTCGCAATACTTATTGGATTATTAATTAATGGATGTGAGTCAATGAACGAGTGGAAAGCGATAGTCCGGACTCTGTATGATTTTCAGTTGTATAGGAAAATGACCTACGTCATATTTATTAATTAATAACACAATAAATATTGTGAATTGTGCAAAATAGTAAATAACTTTTTTGTTCAGATTGACCCAATTTATCTTTATACTTTTGTTGTAATCAAAATTTTTCAGACACCTAGTATATATATCTGTCAAGTTTTGTAACTGATCTAATATTTAAAATAAACTGTAAATTAGATTATACACACTTCTGATACAATCAAAACAAAAACTGTGTGTAATCTGATTTCAGAACGTGCGTGTAATGCCAAGAAAAAAAAGAAACCTAAGTTTAGGAATTAGTTGCGTCTGTACTTTCTCTCATTTAGTTCTCACGCTGTTCACAAAAAAAGGCCAGAGTAAGTCTGACAATAGTTAAGATTTCGTAATAAGTCGCTAAAGAGGAGAAATTTTCTTAACGATACATATGTCTGTTTTTTGTTTCGTTCAAACGTGCACAATCGTGAGAGAGTTGAGAAATTCACGGACAATGTACAAAGTAATTCAAATGTCTCTTGAGTACTTACGTGACAAAATTGCACTTCTACTTTTCTGAAAGGTTTCTTACCATCAGATACTTTCTTCAAAAGCAAAGCGGAAAGGGAATCGCCGATGAAGGATCAGCGTTATTACATAGCCATCTAAGGGCAATCTCAACAGAAATTGGGTTCGATCTCCATAATTGGCGTTTTCCGTTCGGGAAATTAAACTGTTGCGCGCTTGAGTAGCAAATTGAGTTCGATGATTGATTGTTGCATACTGATAGACCCCCGATGCCGATCATATTCAATCGCTGCAACTGGTACACGACCGCAGCTGGACTATTGTATTTCCTGAACGCGCGATCATCGATAAATAACAAAGTGCCAGCGAAGAGTACAGCAGTCAGATGTGACCATACAAGACAGAGAAATACGAGAAGGTAGCGCAAGAATCAAAAAACGACTCGTACGAGCAAAACGAGTTTGTGCGCGACCGCACCCTCTAACAATCGTGCAGGATTCATATTGTGAGATATTTCGCATTTGATACGTCATGTGATAAATTCATGTTTGCTTTCTCGTCCGTGTATTTTTACAATTAAGTTTCGGCAACAAAACCCGATTCAGGAACACTCAGATTTTTTTTATTTTTAATCTCTTAACTCGTGTTAACTAATATTTGAGAATTTTAATAAAATAAGTACAGCACAAGTGTAGCTGCAATAGCTATTTCCGCTCTACTTCCGACAATTTTACACTCTCTCCAACTGATCGCGACAGTTGAAATCATCCGAACCGTTCGAGTTGTGGTTTCGCTTTGAACTGTTAGAATAATTTAAGCGTACAATTCGTTCAAATCTGTTTGTGTAAATCTTACTCTGAACACGGACGAATCATTTTCATGAAAACCAATTCAGCGATCGTTGAATACGTCGTTGAGCGATCTCGATGATACGATATGCCGAACAAGTGTGCATAAGAAACCAAACGACCTCTTATATAGAGCGAAGCTCGACTACTTTATGGCGCATTATTCTTCGCTATTCCCAGTATTCCCTTTGTCCGCTGAACATAGTTACCAACCGCATTTGGAAATCGCGTGCGAAAGAAGGAAAAAATTTGCGACGGAACTTTTCTTTCCGCGACGAGTATCGTAACTAACAATGAAACGCAGTCATCCGCTGCAAATAGTCTCGGAAAGAAAAGTTGGAAGATACGCCTTCCATAAATTTACGATTCGCTGGTACGCACAAGCCTCGAAATTTTACTGTTGAGTGTGATGCCGCTTTAGGCTAGTTGAATTTAACGATTTCGCTATTATTCCTATTGTAGAGGCTCAGTATGTCATAAACTAGCCTAATACTTTGAGAAAAAATATCTTCTTTTTAGTGCATTTATTGAAGTTTGATCTTCTATTATCTTTTATTTCTAATCTTATTGCACATTAATAAAGGATCTAATATCGAAGCGTCTTGACAGAATGTTTTAGTTTATCAAGGTTTTATATACATCCTACATATTGTGGATGTATATAAGAAAAATTAATTAAATGATTGAATTTCACTCAACTAAATTTTGATTTACTTCTTCGAAATTAGATTTTTATTTCTTCACTATTCGAGGTATAAATAACACACAAAAACAACTTTTAATAATTGCAAGCAAACTTAACCCTTTGTGAACTGACTCTTAAAAATACCTACTAGTTGGATTGACTGGGTCTGTGAGACCTACGCGGCTACAAAATTAAACATCTCTCGCGAAAAATTAATATCATCTTCGCGCTAGAAAACTTGCATCTATGCCTTCATCGACTTTATACAGAATATAAACGGTGACGTATTAATATGCGTCACTTAAAAGTTTTCACAAAAATAAATGAATAAAACGTTATAAATAGTTTATTTTCTCCTCTTTCAAATAGTGCAAAGTTTATAGCAGTTTTTTTGAAAAAAATTTTACGAAAATTTTCTGACGCCAATAAAAACTCTTTCTTAACTTACACCAGCGCAAAGGTGATTGTTTAATTTGGTTTTTTTAATTTTTGAACAATTCTTCGTCGATAAAAGAAAAAATGGAAAAACTCTCTGGTAATTTCGAAAATATAAGCGTTTAAAACAACTAAGTTTTTTTTAGAGACGCGCAATTTTTAATTGAATCTAGGAGACTCATGTCCACACAGAGTTAAATCTATTTCTCTTTCTCAGAATTTAACAGCAACAAGATATCACAATATTGTCGAGATATTATTAGTTTTATTATATCGTAACGTAAGTAATTATATTAAAAATTCGTAGCATCTATCATTTTACTTGACGCCGAATCTCTTTCCTTTGTGAATTCAAAGACGAAAGTCTATTCAGCGAAGAGATCCAATCGAGAAAGAGAGAAAGAGAGTTTCTTTGGTTTCTATGCGCAATTATAAATAGAATCGTCGCGACGGCAGACGCCGACGCGCGGAACTATAAATCGACGCTTTGTGATTTTACGCGCGCGCGCGCGTTACGCATTTATCAGGTCCCGCGAGGCGTCTGGTGTCGGTTCTAAAAGAATAGCGATGGATGTAACATTGAACGCAACTGGTAATGTCTTGCGGTGATTCTATATCGCGGCGCAATCGCTTTTGCCAAGTTAATCCATTAACGTCCGGATGTCAGTCGCGCCGCGCGTCGGTGCTCCGCATTGCGTTCATGTTCTATATAGTCGCGCTCGCAGTACGTATGTACGTTAGGACGTTATCCAAAATCGATCTTGCGGCTAACCAGCTCCTTACTTGCTTCGGCTGACGTTTTAATGTAATATGCGAATGACAAATTTGCGATGTTACATTCAGATTCACGATTTATCGCGGCCGCGGAACAAACCGCATGCATACATATGATACATGAAGTCTTGTTTCTCGATGTAAACCTGCTCCGAGTGGTTCTAATATTGTAATTCAACACTGAAATAACGGGTTTTTTTGTCTAAAGAATTATTTCCTACTTAGCCTTTAAGAAAAGAGCTTGAAAATTAACTCTTCGTCTGCAGACTTAAAAAACAACCTACTTACGAGTATTGGAGACCGGGTCTGTTAGGCCCACGCAAGTTTAAGATCGAATATCTCGCGGAAAAATCAATATTTTTTCAATTTCTTTTTTTTTTAATCGAAAGATTGAACGATTCTGCGTCGATTAAAAAAAAAAACAAATTGAAAAAATCTCGTGTAGTTTCAAAGATTATAAACGTTTGAAAAACTAATGTTTACTAGAGATCGCAATTTTTGAGTGGGTGACTAGAAGACTCAATCCGCAGACGAAGAGTTAAATTATCAAAGCACTAAACAATCAAAAACATTCTATTAATAAAGAAGTTAAAAAAAAGTTTAAAAAGAAAGAAAGGTTTTTTACGAGCTTTTCAATTGCTGTAATCCCATTAATGTTTTATAATAGACAGGAAATAAATGTGAAAGTCAGAGTAGATTTTATCTTCATATGCGCTTTAAGAATTACATATATTTATACCTGAATTTTTTTTTTAATATAAAAATATATAGTACAAACAGGCGAACAAAATACGTAATTAAACCGTTAGATAAAACGGCAATTATTGCGTAAGTATTATCGAATGGCTGTTATGTTCGTTTCCAGTTACAGTTAGATATATAAAATATTATAGTTATGAACTGAACAAAGACGCGAGGCTGTTGCTGTACAATTTATTTGTCAATCTAATTATAACGAAAGTGAAGTGACTAAACTGACTGGTGTTGTACTGAATAGCTAATTAGCTTTCTTTACTTTCTCTTAATTTGAAAATCTGCTTGCGATTGTCGTGATTGCAATATTATGTATAAAGAATACGACCTATACACGCAATATTATATGTTAACTAAATTTATTTTGTTAAATAAATCAACAGTTCAATAAATATTGTCACGCAATTTTCTTATGGTTTCTTATATTTAACTCTTGTGTTTATTACAATAAAGATATAACATTTTATTGTATTATTTTCTTTTTTATATTCGTGTGCAAAGTTATATTATATTGTATTGCATCGTATTATATTATATTGTATCATATTGTGTTATACTTACGACGACCACATTTTTTTAAAGAAAATAAAGGACAACTTAGAAATTGTTTTACAATAAAAAAAAGCAGATTTATTTGTTGGACTAAAATTAAAAAGCTTTATAATATTTATTGTAATATTTATAAAATATTTATAATATTTATAAATATTATAAAATTATTTATAATATTTATAAAATATAAGTATATATATACATAAATATAAGTATATAATAGTATATATATAGCATTTTAAGCAATATATTACTAAAACAATATATTACTTAAATAGTATTGCTTAAAAAAATATTATATTATCATAAAAATATTATATTATTTCTTTTAAAAAATTTAATCTTGATACTTTTCACAAAACTTAACTTTTTTTAATAAATCAGATTTGTGTTGTAAAAATTCGTAAAACTGTATAGTTTATATCAAAGTTGCATTTGGTATAAATGCATGCTTCTAATGTTTTTATTTTCAATTGGATTTTTGCACTGATACATATATTATATATCAACAAAAATATTCGTTCAGTTAGATTCAGAAGCGTTAGATTTAGGAAGACAAGCAAAATTTAATGACTTTTAAAATGTTTTTAAAAGATACGTATTTATCTGTAAAATATTAAAAAATGTCAACCCATTTACGTTGGCAGGTTTCATTTTATAAAATAAAAGACATTTCATAAAATAAAGGACAAAGTGGCCATTTTAGAAAAAAAAAAAAAATCTAAAGAACAGAGCAACAAAATAACGGACTGACTTCTAAATATAGGACGTATGGTCACCGTAGTTATACTGTATTATATTGTGTTAAATTATATTATAATGTGTTATATTGTGTTATATTGCGTTGTGTTGTATCGCATTTTGTTGTGTCGCATTGTGTTGTGTTGAGTCGTATTGTGTTGGGTCGCATTGTGTTGGGTCGGCATTGTGTTGGGTCCTCAGGCGTTTTCCCCCACCTTACCGTGGTGCCCGAGCTTTCATGTTGCAATAATCCGAAGAGCTATGCCAGCGGGAACTTTGGTTCCTGGCAGGGTTTCCCTAGCCGGACAGGTCCTCGGTGAACAGCCAGACTAAGAGGGGAAATAGGGGAAGGAAAACTCCGATAAAAAAACCCGGGCAGAACGGGCTCATAAGCTTTGAACGGCAACCGACGATATTGCCGACCTTCGTCGAGCATGCATCCGCTGTCGTCGCGTCCTGTTCCGCCGCCGTCCACGCGCGAATGACGCCGAGATGGCGTCTCAAGGCTGATCTGCGCAACGCACGTAGGACCTTGCGCAATGCTATCCGCGCTGCAAAATCACGAGCTTGGCAAGAGTTGCTGGACTCGGTCGAACGCGATCCGTGAGGGCGACCGTATTTGGTTGTTATGAACCGACTGCGACCATCGGCCTTCCCGCTTACGGAGACCCTCCACCCTTTAACGGTGAGTATTGTGTTGGATACTCTTTTTCCGGGCGGGGAAGATGAAGTCCAACGTGAGCCGGTCTTGCTCGCTGACTGGTCGCCCGAGGTGGCGATCACCGATGGCGAGATGCGTGGAGTCCGTCGACATGTTCGTCCTGGTACTGTGGCCCCTAGCCCGGACGGGCTGTCCAACCACATTTTTAGTGCCACGTACCACCCGTTACGGCATCGTTTCCGGGAGTGCTTTACGCGTTGTTTTGAGGAGGGTCGGTTCCCTGAAATGTGGAAGCGCTCCCGTCTCGTCCTGCTGAAAAAACCTGGCAATCCGGACGACGTACCGTCATCTTATCATCCCATTTACTTGCTGGACGAGATGGGGAAGTTCCTAGAGCGCTTGATTTCCAGCTGCATTCACCGTCATCTGAACGAGCCCGGGTGTGACCTGGATGATGCGCAATTTGGCTTCCGTGTTGGTCGCTCGACAATTGACGCTGTCTTCCGCTTCCGACAGTATACGGAAAAGATAGTTGCCAGGGGTAAGATGGCTATTGCGGTCAGTATTGACATCTCTAACGCTTTCAACTCCGTCTCCTGGCAGGCTATTCTATCGGCCATGGAGTGTCGAGCGTTCCCGGACTACGTTCGTGCCATTATTGGAGACTATCTCCACGAGCGGCGGATCTTGTACGTCGGCAAGGATGGGGGCCTTTATTATCGTCGAGTAGTGCGCGGTGTTCCGCAGGAGTCGGTCCTTGGGCCACTCTAGTGGAACATTGTTTATGATGAGGTCCTGCGTGAGAAGCTCCCCCCAGGCTGTCGCCTGGTCTGCTACGCGGACGACACTCTCCTTATTGCGGAGGGATGTTCGTCTGCAGTGGCCGTGAACTTTGCGATGCTTGGCACCGAAGTACTCGTTCGCGCCATACCGCGCCTTGGTCTTCGGGTTGCACCTGAGAAGACGGAAATGGTTGCCTTTGCTGGCCGCCACCACGACGCGTTGCCCGAGGGTCTCCAGCTGACCGGGGCTCATGTACACATTCGCCGGCACATTAAATATTTACTTGTTGACGGACAATGGTCCTTCCGTGCTTACTTCCAAGCGGTCCTGAAACGTGAGGAGCGGGTGGCCTCTTCCCTTGGGCGTCTCATGCCCAATTTGCACGGCCCGGGCGAGCGTCGACGCCGCCTGTATGCGATGGTGGTGAATTCCATCGTCCTGTATGGAGCCCCGGTGTGGCCCCGACGACCTTCTCCGCTGTAAGTGGGGATGCGTTGCGTACCGCCGACTTCAACGGACCTTGGCCTCGCGCCTCGTGTGCGCGTACCGGACAGTCTCGGGCGTGGCTGTCAGAATGCTTGCGTGTACTTGCCGTTCGAGCTGCAAGCACTGTATTTAAGCCGGGTGTTCCACGAGATGCGCGGTCACCCACCGGATGACCCTTCCCAACCTCGCGAAGGGTCACCCACCGGATGACCCTTCCCAACCTCGCGAAGCTGCGACGCAATGCGCGTAAGAAGATGGTGCGGCAGTGGCGCGCCCGCGTGCGTGACCCACGACTGCCTGCACCGGAGATTCGGTTTGCCTTAGGCCCCGTTCTCCGTAAGTGGGTTGATCGGCCACATCGTGGCCAATTAACGTATCGGACGACGCAATTGCTTACCGGGCATGGTAGCTTTGGTACCTGCGTCGTATTGGCAAAGCAGGCGCCAAAATGCGAGCATTGTGGCGCGGCCAAAGATACGCCCGCGGAGTGCCCTGCGTGCAGTTGGATTAGACCTTTCGCTCGCGGTACTGTTCCGCGGCATGGCTACCGACATTACAGTGTGAGATGCGGTCGTCTCCTTCAGCAAAGCCGTGATGCTCGCAAAGGAGACGGCTGAGCGGGATTGTGAATTTGGAAGACGTTCTCCCATTGCTAGCGCCGAGGAACGTTAGGTTGTCTTCGAGTCTTTTTGGTTTGTCGGAATCTCATTTATCCGGGTGCTTTTGTAGTGTCCCGGACATGTGACCTAACCTACGGGCCGCATGTTAGGCGGGAAGGAATTCGTTGACGAGTTCAGAGCGTCTAAGCTTACCCATCTCCATCTAGCTCCGCCACTAACCTGACCTAAATCGTCCGCGTGCCAGATGCATTTTTATCTTCCTGGTCAAGAATCATTCGGCCCGACCACCAGGCCTCGGGGGGATCCCGTCACCGAAGCAGTGCTTCAGGGCCAGTACCGGTGGCAAGATCACTTCTTCTTACCCCCATAGTGTTTTGCAGAAAAAAATTGTGTTGGGTCGGCATTGTGTTGGATTCTTCCCTCATTGGAAGCGGCGACTTGTCGTGAGAAGCTTAGTACACGATGAACCGAGGGTACTATGCCGGCAGGGACTTTAGTCCCTGGCAGGGTCTCCCAAGCCGGACAGGTCCTCGAGAAGTGGGGAAGCTAAGATCGCTCTTCGGGCGGGCTGGGCTTGTTAGCCCTGTGTGGGCAGTCGGCCTAAGAGAAGGATATCCCGAATAAGAAATCGCACTTCTGTTTGCATTATGGGTAAGAGCAACATAAAGAAGAAAAACTTACCGTCGCAGAGTTTTTGGATGCTCAGCGACCAGCGAGAGGGGGCTATTGTCTCAGGTCCTCTCTTTATTATCCAACGATGGGCTAGCCGGAGTAAGCCCCGCAGACATTCCGGTAGAACGGATGACTGCAAAGGCACATGTGCGCTGTTTCCCGGAGTCTTCCGGGCGCCGTGTAGGTGCGGTGGAAGAGTGGCCGGTGGTTGGCCGCAACAGGTTCGCGCTTCGGCGAGGAGCCCATGGACGTAACTCTTTCACCAGGTGCAGGTGGTCCGGAGTGGATCGACGTCCATGGCTTCCCTCTGCCGGCGAATACGGGTGAGACCTCGAAGTCCTCTGCGGGACAAGCCTCTAGTCGGGCGGAGGCTGGTGGTCTTCCAGGCGGGACTTGGAGGCTAAGTCCTCCCTTGCTTCCAGTGAATCGAGTGGGGTTCTTCCTCCACACACCATTGAGTTGGAAGGTGCGTGGCGGAGTCGAGGTCTTGCAAAAGCTTCGAGTTTCTGCCAAACGAGGAGGAATGGGATCCTTGTGCCGAGAAGTTCGAGTCGGCTTTAGAGTGTATCGAGGATGCCCTGGCCAGTTTTTGGGTTGCTGAGCGTGAAACTCGTATCACCGAGGACGTGTGTTTCTCCCGTTTGGAGATCAGAGTACGAGAGCTGAAAGACGCCAACCGGCGCCTTTTCCAGGAGCAAGATGCGCGTGCGTCGGAGCTTGCGTTTCTCCGAGAGCAAGTGCGACTTCCGCGTTCTATCGCGGAGATCGCAGTCCAGGCGTCGGGGTCGCTTCCGCCAACGGTATCGGCTTTTGAGCGCCCTCGGTCTGCTTCTGCCTTTGTGGCTGTGCAGACCAAAGGCTCGGGTCTTGCGGGCCCCGAGGTTACGGCCGTCCCTTCCACGGCTGACGCGATGGGGTGTACTGGTCCCGACTCTTTCCTTTTGGGGCGGTCGGGTCCATGATAGACGTGCGGTTGGCCACCTTTCAGAAGGCGATTTTGAGGAGGGTGTTTTCTCCGTCCGGTGAGACGGGATCTTTCCCGACGGGGTCAACCCTCGACCCCGGCGCTTCGCGGATTAGAAATGCGAGGACCTCGGCCCTTGGTAAGTTCTGCCCCTGTCCTGTCTGCATCGGCGGCGGGCAGTTGAGCGCGAGTCGTCGGAAGACGCACTCGGCGAGAAGGAAGCGTCCTAGCCGCTCTCCCGCCTCTCGTACGTCTACTCCTCATCCCCCGCGGCGAACGCGGGTGGTTCCGGAAGGTGGCGCCGGGGGTTACGGTCGGGGTGGACCCAAACCTCCTGCTCAAGCAGGACGAAGGAGTGCGAAACTGTCTGCCCTCGGGCAACTGTTGTTGCCGTGTACTGCCGCGGGCAACGGTTTCGCTGAGCATAAGTGCGGCGGGTGGTGGTGCTACCCCGTTTGCATTGCTTGCCGAGGACGTTTGACGTCAGCGAGCTTGGCAGCGCGGAGGTTCGCCCACGTAAGCGGCGTCCGGGGTTCTCCTGCTGGAGATTCCCGGTCTGGATGGCGCGCTCAAGGCTGATGTCCTAGCTGCCCGACTCTGCGAGTTATTCGCTGGCCGTCCAGGTGTGACGGTGAGTCGCCCCGTCAAGTACGCGGAAATCCGCGTACGGGGCTTCCCTTCCGTTTTGACCTTCGAGAAAGTTGCCAGGTCTTTCGCCGAGACCGGGGCTTGTGCGGAGGGGGATGTTTGGGTGGGAGTGGATCACAACTCTGTCGGGTTTGGGCACGCTATGGGCACGCTTGCCCATTTGCGCTGCTCACCGCGTAGTGGCGGATAGACGAGTAAGAGTGGGTTGGGTTGCCGTGCCCGTTGAGGCCATTCGCGCCCGACCAACCCAATGTTTCTGGTGCTTCGGCTTTGGCCACATGAGGCACTGTTGCACGGAAGAACCCGTTCGTTCCGGGCTGTGTCACCGATGCGGTGCTTCCACGCACCTAGTCCGGGAATGGACATCCGCCCCCCGTTGTTCCCTCTGTGCGGGTCGGAGTCTGTCAGCGGACCATAGGATGGGTGGCCGTCGATGCCTCTCTCCTCCTTCGCGTCGCTTTAGGCGGGTGACGGTTATGCCCCCGCCTGCGCCCGCTTCAGGTAGCGGGCTTGATGTCGGGGCTCTTTTACGGCCAATTTTTTCACTTTTAGATAACTTTATCCTCCAGATATATTGATATATACAGATATATAAAAATGTACCAATTCTGGAAAAAAAATTGGGTGTTAGAGGACGATCCGTCCCCCAAAGCCTTTGTAGACATGAAAGTGGAGCCCATGTCGCCCATTTTGACCGGGCTCGTGCCTTCCCCCAAGAGGCCACTAGAGTCTCTGTAGTATGAGTCTGGACACAGTTGTCTTCTATCTTATTGGTTGTGACAAAATATGGCGGAACCAATAAGATATCTTAAATTTATACT
>QVNV01020123.1:0-16440 GCA_014825455.1 Pseudomyrmex pallidus
TTTTTAGACAGTTTGAAGATATATTTGGTAGTTTTTGGAAAAGATCTCAAGTCTAGAAGTTAAAGAAATACAAACACAAAGAATTTGCGCGTATACCACTAATGTCAACGTTTTATACCTGTGTTCAACTTAATTTATTTCATTAAAATGGTCGGTAATCGACTGTTTTTTTGTTTTCCAAAAAATGAAGATTGGTTCAGACAATATTATATAAAAAAATTGGAATTTATGGCAGGACTTTCGTCTCGTGATAGAACTACCTTAACAATTGCGTTTGTGCGTATGATCGATCCGAAGGTTCGATGCGCAACACGATAAGTGTTCGCAGAATCGACATGTACGGTAACGTCACCGCATACGGTATCGGATCGCAAAACATCGCTTTCGAGAACGTAACCGTAACCGGCGACAATCCTGAATCCGCTGACAAGCGTCCGAGACGGACTATGCGACGAGAATGCGCGAAAGAAAATAACGAAAAAAACAAACAAAAAAAGAAACATGAACTCGGGGGAAGAACTTGCCGGTGAGCATTCCTTCGTTCTGAACTTCACCGTGGGGTTGGTTCATCCGGAGCAGAAATGTTCCCACGCCTCGCTCGCGAATGCGCTCCGTCCAATCACGCTTCCCACTTCCGCTTGTTCGTCGCTCAGTAGTTATTCATGGCAGACAGAGAGATGCGCGAGGGTCACGAGTTTAAAAAAAAAAAAAAAAAAAATCACTGCACTTTCTCCGACTCTTGTTTCACGGCGAAAGTGACAAAGTCAATCTTGTGATTAACACAATTAATCGTCCAATTATCATTTAACTCACACTCGGAACGATAGCCCTCTGTTTATTGAAATAAATACACACACATGTAATTAATTTACCTTACGCGAGAATAAATCTTTCAATTCGCTCGGAGATCTTATCTACATCTTGTGCAATTTTTGAGGAAGAAAAACGTCGCGCGTTTCGCAGATATGTTATTTTTAGATACACATATTTTCTCTTAAACATATTTCGTAGATATATTTTCTTTACTTTCTACATTTCGTAAATTTTCTCTCTCTCTCTCTCTCTCTCTCTCTCTCTCTCATACTTTCGCATTTACGAGAGAATCGCCGACATGCCGCACATTAACGATGGCAATTGAGACGTTTGAGATAAATCTCTCCCGTTCCTTTTCTTTGTTCGCGGAAAGAAAGAAATCAGGTCACGTGCAGCGCCAGACAGAAGAGAAGACTTTGTTCGCTCGGCTGTGTGTTCGGGCTTTCTAGCAATAATCCCCGCTGGCCGTGATCCAGCGCGCGGATTCGCGATGAAAAATATAGGCGATTCTATAATAATAATAATGTACGTTAGATCGCGTGCCGTATATAAGACGATTACTCGCAGAATTTCAGTTTTGCTAATCCGAAACGAAGATCAACCGCCAAGTTTGCTCGATCACCGTTAAACAATATTCGTATTATTCGTCTGTCGAGAATTTTTTTTGTCTCTCGATCGCAAGCGGACTTAAGAAACTGCGGTAACGCGCTAAAAGAAAGTTTCGCCGGAGTAATCCCTCGTAACTGGAAAACTTAACAACCAAGCCGAGTGTTTTCTTCTCGGCGAACTCGGCGATTTACTGCGGTTTACTAACATCATTTGCGCGAAATTCCCGTCTTACAAGCGAGAGATAATTCTCGAATTAAGTCTCGTAAGTCTGCAAAGTCAAGTTTATGTTTGAATTCGCGCGCATTGTCGAATCCCATCTGTTGTGTTTCGCTTCGCTCGGGGTCACGTTTCCTCGAGCGAATAAGCAGTTCGATGACACGCGACATACATCCGCGAGGGTTGCGAGAGGTTCCTCGTATCGTGGCAATTTACGCGCGAAATCAAATCAAACCGACGGAAACAAAGACGTTATATGCGCGCTTACGCGACTCGACTCGCTAATATTGTTATTTGCCGACATCTCGCCCGCTCAGATTCGTGCCTGATTATTCGCTCGGCGCGCGACGCGGGAACGCGAGATTCGGTATCGCGACAATTGTTATCGCGAACCTTTCGAGTGAGAACGCGCGCACAGAGAACAAACGAGAAAAGTAAGACGCGTTTATCAAGAGAAATGCGCGCTTACGCCACGCTTACGAAATTCGCAAGATGAAGAACGACGTGAGAACTCGCTCCGGTCGATTGGATTTTACCACCATCGAAAGAGGCATATGTGTGGGCAATTCCATTTCCTGTGCGCAATAATTGAACAAGACAGAAAGATATGTTAGATAAATTGGTTCAATCGTGTTTAGAGTCTCTTGCAAAAAAAAGAAAGTCAATGTGACATAACAAAACAGAAACTTAATCGTTAAATTGCAAAACTCTTGAAAATGGATTTAAAAGTCTCAAGGGAGACAGTTTCAGTTTACTTTGAGTTCGAGATCAAATTGCACTCTGATAAAGCGAACTAAAATATATCTACGAAATATGTCGGTATAAAAATAACGCAATTTTCAAACTCGAAAACTATATTTTCAGGAATTTTTATAACAAACGAAAGCTTCAAACGTCGAACAAAACTGTTCCAAGAATAATTTCTCGCCAATAATTTGCTTGCCGTCCTCGAAGTTGCTCAAAATTGAATTTTTGTGTAATATGTAGGACGATTGATAAGAGAAACAACATACAGATAGCGACAGTAGTATTGCTCTGTTGACATATAAGTTTCATTCTTTAAAAGAACAAACCTCGTTCGCACGTAGTGTTTGCGATAGCTCGCCAAAATATAGCAATTTAAGGCGATTAACCGTAATTATTATTCGCCAGATATGATATCCCGTTTTTTTCTTCAAATCTAACAAAATGGCTCAACAGAAATTTTGTCAGATTTGAAAATAAAGAAAAAAAACCGAGATCATATCTGGCGATTAAGGCGGATAAGACAGCAATTCGAAGTTCAGTTCGCAAATTTTGGCCGTTATACGTCAGTTGAAATAACACGTGATGCATTAAAAAAATTTACTGAGAGAGCATCTACTTCGGCGATCTGTCACACAAACACCACGCGCGATAATGAGCGACATTTGTTTTTCCGAAGAATGAAATTTGTCAACGGACAAACAGCAATACTACATGTATCTCTATCTGTGCGTCGTTTCGGATACCTATCAAACGCCCCGCGTATATATACACGCGATATCGATTTGATTCCGCTCCGATGTGCGCCCAGCGGGCGCTACGTGATTACAATATGACGGATATGTGCTCTGTTTCGAGTTTTCTCTCGCGGAAAGAATCGCGGAGATATATAGATACACGACGAGGCAGCTGAATGGTCGATATCGGGAACGTCGGCGAATGAGCAATAAAACATGAACCGACGACAGTTAAAAAGAAACCTCGCTCGAGGTCATATAAAAGTAAAGCCGATGAGAACACGAATCGACTGCCGCGCGCGCGCGCGAACGAAATCTTTCCCCGTAGATTCTCGTCGCGCGCAAGTGCATCGAGAAAAAGCGAGAACGGGAGAAGAAGGAAAAAGAAGAAAGACACAAGTTAAGATATCCAAGTAATATTATTTGCGAATCGCGATAGTCTCTCTCTCTCTCTCTCGTAGTCTTCCTTTTCCCTCGACGTTTTCTCGAACTTGGATAGAACGTCGAGAACTACGTGATCTATTTGGTTTTCGCGTTCGTTCTTGCCATCAGCTCGAACAAGTATATACTTGGAATATGCATGACATCGCCGTGGGCATCGAATCACGTGCCGTGCTTGAATTTATCGGAAGCGCGGCGACGGAAGTGCCTCTCCCGCGTAGCACGGAGAAACGGGCGAATTCAAAAGCACGGGAAGAGAGAAAACCTATATACGGATATTCGGGAAGAAATGTTCATTGTGAGCTATAGCAGTTCAACCTAACGTTCGCGCGTGTACCCGTGTGTTTATGAGCCGCCACGGGGCGGAGGGAATTTATGAAGCCCAAGGAGCGCACAGCGCGCTGAATTCCCGACGGGGATGGCCACGCTAGCTCCCGCGAGCAAGAAATACCAAAAAAAAAAAAAAAATGCAAAGTTGCAATCGTAGGTGGCGAAACCACGAGCCAACGAAGATAGCATTCCGCGAATTTAGTTATCGTCGATTGTACCTACAACGAAGCTAATAACTGCGATGCCGGTGGGGATGGAAGAGCGATAAAATCGAAATGACTTCCTTCCGCGGTTTGATCATTTTTGTGAGAAACAAATGCGTTTTCAACAAGAGGGTCCTGGACCGTCCTGTTATTACCGATCGAACGGTAATTCGTATTACGAGGTGTTTTTCATAAATTATTGCTCGGATAACGGCTCTACAAATTAAAAGAAAACAATCAAATGAATTTCGGAGACTTTTCAATATATCAAAAATGTTACAGAAATTTTTGATGTTACAATCATCTCGTACTTTTAGTGTACTGGTATTTGAAGTTCAAGAGTTGTGCATAAAAACCAAAGAGTGTCCGAAGTAGACATAAGATTGAAGAATGTAATAAGACTATCAGACTGCGATTTGGAAGCCTACAATAGACGAACAATCTGAAATACGGTTAAATCTAACATAACCTCTTTTAACATATGTATATATCCTTGTTTCTCTAACGACGCTCTATGTCACTTGTATCGGTAACAGTAGTTACGATACATACAGTACGCTCCAGGATCCTCTTAAGCAATATGATTTTAAATTAGCTGGAAAAATGGATATTTCTCATGTATGTGATGCAAATCTAGGATTTTATATGGATTCGCGAATTGAAATTTCAACTCGAATCATAATCGTGTATAATTTACACTTCTAAAATAAAATATAGATATATATTCATATATTTATTCCGCAAAAAATCGGCTGTTAATATTGGTTAAAACTTTCGTGGTTAGTTTTATTTTTTTTTTTTTTTTGTGAGAATTCTTTGGGATTAGATCTCTCTGGTTATAAAAAATTAACACACATTGCAGAAAAATGACAATATATCGATAAAGATATTGTCAGTATGGCTGAGCACTGTTGGTAAAACATCGTCAAAACTAAATCAGGAACGAGAGTCGAGATACACACACATATAAATAATATATGGATAATCGAATTGATCTAAATTATATTTTGTATCTGGATATTTTCCGTTACGAACCTGAAGTCACATTTCATTAATTTATCTTATTATCTCATAAATATTTGACGTAAAATAGTAGCTGGTTGCTACTGGATATACGTTAGCAATAAAATTTCTGAGAAATTTCGCAAGCACGAGTTAACAAAAAAAAAAAGACAAAAATATAACAAAGATGCAAAGATAAGATCCGTAGCAGCGCGGTCCTATTCGTTTCTGCTTCACAAAACTCGCTGTCTCTCGCTGTTTCTAACGTCCGATTTCGTCGCAGTAAGATGAAAACGTTATTTCTACAGCTGCGGATATGCGACAGAGTCCGGATGCGAAACTCCGCACGGAATGCATCACATCAGCGCAACGTCGCGACATCCGGACTAAATCTGCTTGTTCAGCCACATTACCGATGCAACGAAACGACGACGGGGCTGCGGCGACGCTGCACCGGCAAAATGCAACGCGTACAGGGTAGCGAATGAGATTGTAGAACAACCGTTGTTGCGCCGCACAACGATGCAGCTGGGGCGTTGCGTTTCGCATAGATCGTTGTCTCGAGAGGATGCAAACGTATAGGAGAGAGACTAATATACAAAATTTAAGGGGAATCACGTTACGGCGTTCGTTCGCGCGATACTTGAAGTTTCTCGCATCGGTTTTCCTGTCATCGTGTTCGTCAGTTGCACGTCACACGATCAATCTCTCGAAAGAATTAATGAGACGAAGCGACGAAAGAGGAAAAAATAACAATAATTTATCAAACATCAATCATCACCTGAGACATTTATAAAAAAAAAAAAAAAAAAACTAGAACGACATATACCTAGCAAGATCTTCTGTATTAATTATGTATATTTTAATAAGATTTTAAATATAATGAGATGTTATTTTAAAAAGTATGCGCTTTTGAGCAATGTTAAAATTTTCATTATCGAAAATTTGTGCTTTGATCACATCAAAGAGAGAAAATCGAACGTAAATAAAAACGATACTTTCAACTATAAGTTATAATTTAATTATGTGATGATCAAAAGAATTAATTCGCGTTCTTTCTCTCTCTCTCTCTCTCTCTCTCTCTTTCTCTCTTTCTGAAGTTTTATTTTCGCGAAATTACGCTCCACCGAACGCATTCTATATCTTCTTTCATTGGTTAGAGCACGCTCGTCATTTAATTTCCGAGACGTAATATATCGATATCATGCAAAAATAAAACACTGTTGCACTTTACGCGTAAATACAGCGTTCACGACGCAGCGCAACATTTTGCCGATTACCGCGAATTACTTTTGCACCAGTATATAAAACGACGGTGATCGTTTTAACTACTCCGCGTTCGTTAGCTCTTTAAATTTTTTAAACTCCGAGAATATTTTTCTCGCAACGACGAATCGCATCGCGTTATTCTTCAATCCCGCCTCTCATCTGCTGTAACATTTTCTTCGAAACGATCGTTCTTGCAATCAATACGAAACAATACGTTTTCGCGGAGCTGTTTTTTTTAAACTTTAATCATCTCTGCATACCTATAACGCACTGGCTTACAGTAAGCTTCGGTTTTTTCGGAAGATTCAATGTTTTCGACAACGTTTGAAAACTAGATTTTACGTTATCCTTCCCTTAAAAGCAAACACACACAATTTTTGTATGTAAAAAATTAACAAATAGAGGAATTAATAGAATCGAAAAATCAACAAGCAATTTTGCACATAAAAACTCAACAAATAAGAACTAATATAGTAAAAAAAATCAAGAGTAAATATTATAAATAAAATTTAGATAAATATTATATTAAAAATATTGAAAGAACAGTGGCTTTTAATCTCACCGCGCGTGCGCGCTGAATATTGTCGCACAAACGGCAAGTGCGAATCTATATGTTTTACAAATAGTTTTATTTATTGATTTCTACCGATCATAAAAAACTAGTAGATTATTAAAAATTGCTTCTCTGCGTAAATAAACAAACGCAGTTTTTCGCACCGATTTACTCGTTTTATCGTCGTCGTGTTATTTATCACGACGGTCGTGTCCGCTGGCTGCGCACATTTTTTATTATTTTCCTCCGCCTTGAAACTCAACAGTATCAAGATATATCTCGTGGTTTGCAGGTTTTTCACTGCCGAAGTAACTCGACTCCGCCGCCCGCGCGCGCGAGACACAAACTGCACCGTCACACTGGATTTCACCGTTGTATATACTTCCACTCTTCAGCACCGCACAGTTCCAGAACTTCAAACGTCGCGGCGCGGGAAGACACGTCTCTCTCTCGTTACTCGCTCCGCTTTTAGCACAGCGGAATCTTGAGCGAAACTGTCGCGGATCCGCGAAAGAGAAGACGATTGTCGCACTTTATCGTCAGTCTAGCGTCTCGCGTATTGTAAGTAAAACTTCTTCGAGGGTATATGCGCGTCTCTTATACCTCCGTTTCAACAAAGAGGAATAGAAAAACGCGAGAGACGAAACGCTGAAGATGAGGCTTTTCAGCCTCCTCTTCTCTTCGCCGGGAGAGCAACTTCGAAAGCAACGTCGAGAATTACTTTGCGCGTGTACCGGTTTCCCTCCCCCCCACCCCCCGAAACGGGTACTTATTTCCCGAAATGGAAATCGGGCGAAGATGAACGCGGAGACGCGGAGACGATGCGGAGATCGAGAAACGATCCGATCGTGACACCGGTTCACAGTCGACTGAGGATGCAAGAACGGACGAAGCACACCGACGCGATGTGTCTGTCGACTTGCTCGTGCAGCAGGCACGGGCCCTCCTGTTGGGGTCCCGTGGTGGGGAAGGGACTCTCTCTGTTTCACGGGCCCTCAAGGTAGCGCGCGTTCATTGCGGGGTTCGAGCGAGCGAGCGCCTGCTGTCCGAGCAGGAAGAAGAAACGACTTCTGCCCACGAGGCCGTTATTGTTTGCTATTATTATTGTTATTATGCGCATCCTGCGTTTTTTGATCGGGTAGTCGCGGCGGTTCGCGAGGTGACAGACCGCAGCAGTTTTATTTTCGTAGCCGTATAATGCGAGAACGAATATTTCCCGCGAAAGACAGAGGAGTGTTCGATCGCGAGGATCGGAAATGAAATAAGCGAGCAATTTTTCCGCGATTATTTCACCTGCGTTGATTTTTTGAAAAGTTGTATATATATATTTTACGAAACGAGAGTGTAATAAGCGCTACAATGTATTTATATAATAATATCGTAATTTAACTCTTTGTGGACTGACTTCAAAAAATTCTTACTACTCGGAGTAGTTGGATTGGACTCGGTCTGTGAAATCCGCGCAACTTTAAAATTAAACATGTTCGCAAAAAATCAATTTTTCAGTTCAATTTTTTAATCAAAAGTTTGAACAATTCTGCGTTTAACAAAAAAAAGTGAAAAAATCTCTAGTAGTTTCGAAGATAAGCGTAAAAAAAAAAAAAAAAACAAATTTTTACCACACCGATACGCAATTTTTTAGTGGGTCTGGGAGACCCATGTCAGTCAACGAAGAGTTAATTAAGATTAATATACTAAAAGGTTTTTTGCGTCGTCTTCTAATTTATAGTGAATAAGTAATTTAATTATAAGTTGTATGTGTGTAAAATGTACAAACACACACATAGAAATGATTATTTTTACCATTCTTTCTAAAGAAATGCGCATTTTGCAAATGGAGTTCTATTTCCTTGAACAAAACTAAAAAAGATCACGAGACAGAGTCAAAGCGTGTGCCATTTTTCGTCGCACAGTCATAAACTTGTGCTCTCCGTTAATTGCAGTCTTCCCTCTTGCAACGCTCGTTATTTCGCGAAATTTAACAGTATATATACACGCGCATTCGCACAAGCAATTCCGAAAAGCGTTGGAATTTACACGACGGACTTCGTACCGGTCTCGGAAATAATCGCGAAAAGCTTTCACGGGGGACACGAGAGAAAACCGAAAGAATTTCTATTATACCGCGCAATGATAAATTTTCATAAAGGTAGGACACGTAGCTTTTCACCCTTTTTAGGAGCAGATGTTCGCGGTATTAGAACGACCCGGTCTGAATTGGAAAAGTGTAGCGTCATCGTGCGCAGGGCGAAACACCTGAGCCGACTGCTGCCTCTACCTGCGTCGCCGCCGAATAATGCATTACCGCGGCAACGCGCCGCATTCCGAGCCCCCCCTCCCCCCTCCAAAAAAAACACGATATTAATACCAGAAGCTTTTAGACCGGCGATCAAGCACAAAACTTGCGCGCATACATATACACGCGCCGTCAATATCCTCCCTCGACACACGTGTTTTTCCCAACAAAAGAGAGTTTCCGCAAACGGAAACAAAATTGCAAATTCATACTGCTATTCGCGAATTAATTTGAAAAATCAAGCGCGCGATTAAAAGTATTTATTTACCATAAAAATAAATAAACGACGCGGAGGCAGAGGCAGAAATTTAATTGATATGCGCTCGAGGTGCGTGCGCGATATATATATATATTTATTTCAATTAAAATTGCACGTGAAAGAGGCGCGCACGTTTCTCATATTTTTCCCTTTCCGCCCCTGTATTTGTAAACGTGCATATTTACGAATGGCGCAAAAAGAGATGAGCCCGAGAATGCAGACAATAACAGTAAGTATTATTAACAATTGCAGTTACATTAATAACACACACACACACACACGCGCGCGCGATTGCCATTATATTACATACATGTATATTTTTCCCTTCTACATATAATTCTTATTACATTTTTCTGAAAAAAAAAGAAAATCATCTAAAGGTTGTGTTTTTTTAGATACACATTTGCAATTTTTTTCACTAATTTTTCAACTGTTTTTCAACGGAAATTTGCATGCCGTGGCATACTAATGAGTCGCGGCGCAATTGCGAACGTGATATTTTTTGCAATCTGCTTGCCTCGACAGCTTTTCGGGCAAACTCGTACAATAAAGAAAGTACGCGAGTACTTGTGCATAAAAATACGCATACATATTTTTTTATATCTCACTATCTGTAACTTGTAAATATGTCGGCTATATTTTGTTAAATAGCGCGTTCGGACTCGGCGAAGAAGAACTGCGTCTAAAAATTACACAGAGAGAATTCACATTTCTTAAATTCTAAAGCCGTTATCATTTTTTAATTGCACAAAGTCTATTTTAATTGCGATGGACATTTGCTACAAGGACCGCGAAGGTTGAGAAATTATAATAGCCCGCATTAAGATTTCAATTATGATAATCTGCGAGAGAGCGCGCAATTAGGGAAAAGCCGCTCACCTTTCTGCGGCTTTATATCGCGTATACGGATATCCGGGAAGTGGTGATTTTATAATCATTCCCTTCGTTCTTATTTTATAAGCGGAACGAGGCCATTTCTGCTCGCGCGATCTCTCTTCGCGAAGGAGCTCCGAATGTGCTCCGATAAGAAAAGCGCGCGTAAAAAGTTCGCGTGCAACGTGCGCGACGTTATTAAATAATATCGAACGACCGGCCGCGGTAAAACCGGCACAAAGTGCATGTCGCACTGTGTGTGTGTGTGTGCACGCATACACGATAACAATAGCGGTAATAAATAATAAATGCGCGGTAAAATTCGCGTATTTTCGTCACAGTGAAATTTTTTTTTTCCTCCCCGTGGAAAATACGCGGCGCGACAAAAGCAATGAAGAATTGTGGCGCTATTGTGATCGGTTGAAAGGACGCGTGAAAATGTTTCATGGTATCATAATTCGCTATCGATGCACACGAGAGCTTTTGTCGGAATCGCGTTTGCATTGGCGCCGTGCCACGTATAACAGGTGTCACAAATAGATTGCTCGACGACAAAATTTCGTCGTTTACGACTATCAGTCTGATTCCGAGTGATGCGGAATTGAAAAAAAAAAAAAAAAATTCGAAGTATATCGAAGGATATAAATTTTACTACGTTACTCAGCCGGTGAAAAAATGGTTCAATAAATATTGTTTTCTACTGTCGCACGATGTGCAGATAAGAAATACAAACGAGAGACATTGGCACAAGTATGGCGCGGTAAGAAGAGAAAATCTCTCTTAAGCAAGAGAAATTGATACTAATTAAACTCGAGATCATCTTGGAAAAATTCTAAAAACGACAAATAGTACACGCTGCAAACGATAAAACTTGGGAAAGTGCACCCGATACTCCGAGAAAATCGTAATAGCGTGTTTTAACAAATAGCATGTTTAAGGATACAAAACCCCGGAGTGGTTTAGGCAAACTGTAGCTGTTCACTACAACCACGATGCTCTCTCCACCTCGCGCGCGATTGGCCGAACGATCTTCTACTACTGTTGAGTATCCAATCCGTTTGCGGCTTGTAACGTATTGTGCTGTGGCGAATCTTCATTCGTCTGACATAAAAAAATAAAAAAACAGAAGACAAAAGAGAACAAACCTCGTTAGGAGGAAAGCAGCAATTTCTATTCATTATTCAACGTTTTTAGTTGGAGAACATGGTACCTGTATTGTATATAACTTTCGGAGTTATTTTGAAACAAAGTAATTCTGTCTTTTTGTTATTTTTCTTATTATGTGCATTCAAAAAAATAAACAATTGTGTCAAAATCTGTCTAAAACAAAAAATGGAAACCGTTTTGATATCTGGAAACAAAAAAAATATTAAATTAAGATAAGTTTTTAAAAAGGTTTTTAAAAATTGTATTAGCGTAAGTAAATAAGGATGTTTTCACCATAAAACTTTTGTATAAAACATCTTTCGACATCCCAAATAATGTCAAGAGAAAAACAAAAAACCACTCTATATATATAAAAGGTACAGTCACCTCTTAATTGTTTTTAAGCTGCAACTGAAAATTTTCAAATTTTTTAGTTCCCTGCATGTGTATAAAACAATTTTTTATTTTCATCGAAATCAGAACTTTGGTGCGTGCGAGAGATTTGCTTGTTAAAACTAAAATGTATTTTAGTAAGAGAAAAAAACAGAAAATAAAATGCGAACGAAAGTTTAAGCAACACAAACGGCCATCTACTTTTTGCACGCCACGAAGCGGCCAGAAATGACTTGAAACCATACCGAAAGTTTCGCACGCTTTGTGTGGAAATAAAAGTGTTTAGCAACAAATCAATAGGTTTGTTCAATAAAAGCACAGAGCATGTAAAATATGCGGAAAACCTATAATAGTTCGGAGTGTGATTTAAATGCGAGAAACGCAAAATCAAGATATGATACTGTCAAAACCTGACAAGCCCATGTTTCAATTCCATTGTGTCTAAGTTTCGTTATTGAACTGAGAAGAGTTTCCGGTATATCTTATTATATTGGTTCCACATGCGTTTATACAGAAATAACCGTTTTATTTTTACACACAAAACTTTTGCGCATTTTCCTCACTTCCGACGTCATCAAGATGGCCGCCAAAGTATCGAAGAAGAGTCTTAAATATTATCTCGAGTATAATTAACTCTGTAAGTTAATTAAAAAAACAAATATATATTCTGTGTATATGTTTAGAAAAAAAATATAAATGTGTGTATAATTAGAGGAAAAAATATAAATGTTTCAAATATTAAAAAAAAAATCAAGCTATTGAATAACAGTTGACAGAAAAAAAATCGTCAAGATCTTCTATTCTCACTCGCCTCTTATTGATTACTTCAACAGTTTTAATTCTCACCTAAATAATTTCAATTCTCACGAAACGATCGGACGCCGTGCAGGTAATTGAAAATGCGCGCAATTTGTCCCGCGTTATCACGCGCGCGCACTTAATTCGCAAGCTTGTCGAGACGATCGATTTGTCTCTATCGCGCGCTCTTATCTCGAATAGAAAAGTTGAAGGCGCGCTGCCAAACTTTTGGACCTTTTCGAGTCGACGCTTTTCCAATAAGCTCGCGAAATTTCGCTTGTACGGGTGAAAGCGGGAGAAGAAGAAGAAGAAGAAGAAGCAACCCCGGACAGGATCGAGAATGAGGCTGAAAACGCGGAAGGATTGGAAGAAGATAGGACGATGCGACTCGCGCTGAATAATGCAGCGCGCGTATATCCTCGGACTCTGGCGTGTCTTTGGACTTTCGACGCTCTGTAAATCGGCCTTCGTAAATTCTTTATTCCTCTACCTATTTATTCGTCCACCGTTTCATTTTTTTCCCGTTCTTCTCCGCGATCGTGCCGGCGAAAGTGAGGATAAAAATTTTCCACAAACCCTTTCTTGTGATCTAGTCGTCATCCGCTTTTGTCCCGCAAAGGATCTTCTAATTTTAAAGAAAGGGAAATTTACGCTTTTAATGAAACGCAAGTTATAACTTTTTCCGCATCAAAACGTAAACAAAATGTGTGTATCAAATATTTTTAGAGTTCTTTTACGTTACAATTCAAGATTTATCACATATACATGTGACATGACACACGCATGTGTTGCGCGTGCCTTGCATTATTACAAATACACAAATGTGATCGAATGCGGGTTTTATTTAATCCTGACGAATCTTTCGAGTTCTCTCACGTTCGCTCGCGACGAACGTAACGTAACGTAACGTAACGTTAACCTGGACAAAGTCGCGCAGAAGCAGTTAACCGATTTCGTTTAGAATTGCCGACGTTTTCCCGGGCTTTTTTCGAAAGCGTGACTGGAACGTCAAGACGGCAAGCGTTCCGTATTACTCGGCGTTTCACCCCTGCTCGCGTTCTTACTCTCATCGGGATTCAGGATACTGAAGTTTACGAGGGGCATTTAACAGCACGATAAATATCGATACAACAGCGACGCGACGCGCGGCGTGTCTACGAAGGCCTTTTAAGCGCCCTGATATTTATGTACAGCTACAAATTATCCAAGAGATGTATCTACCCGCCCTACCATTCATAAATCGAGACGCGACAGCGCGTTTCTGCCCCGAAGCAGTAAATCCAAGAAGTAACGATCACTCGATCGTCTTGCGCGCGATATTGATCATATGGTTTGCCGTGAAAATTGCAACCACAGAAATATCTCGGGCATGAAGTTGCACGTAAAATGTTGGACACAGGATCAAATGATTCCATACGAATTAAGAAATTAAAAAAAAAAAAGAAAACCCCCCAAAAAAAAAGTTTCAGACTTGAATAAAATTAAGTCACGAATTAGTCGACTAAGATTCACACAAATATTTAAATTGGACTCATACAAATAAAATATACACATTAATTGAATCTGAAAATGTAATTGTGGAGAGTAGCTAAGTTAAATCAATATTTTGAGAGACAAAAGTAAAATTAAATTTATAATATAAAAATTGTATTTATAAATGCTTAATTATTTCTCATATTATATAGAATGCAAAACTATAAATACAAGTAATGAAGAAAAAAAACTAAACTTATGATAATTGAGAGTAATAAAATTAAAATCGCTATTAGATTTATATTATTGAAGAAATGTCGATTTCTTTGACATGTGCGCAAGAACCAGAACTATTCAAGATGTCAATCAAGGTTTCGATAAATTTTTATACTTCCTACAGCTGATCCGATCTCAAAAAATCATTGTGCAACACACATCCCGCGGTCCTAACATCGTGCTTCAAAAATACGGCGATTTCCAGATGGGATCGTTAGGATATACGTCGAGGCGAGACGGGCAACCTAGACCCGACCCTTTCTGGCAGATGCTATAAGAAGGTTTTCGAGGTGCAGCTGTCGCCTCGCGAGAACACACCCGAGCCGAGGACACACACTTTCCTGTGCGCGCATATACGCGCGAAAGGCTTCATGCCTATGTATGCGGCAAACATATAGAGCGCATATTGCTACGGGTAGGATATTGCAAGATGACGAGAGCCTCGACACCTATGAATACATCGGCCTGTTTAACGAGCTCGATGCGCTCTATACTAACCAGACCATGTGACACCTTCTGCAAATGGCAAAGCGATAGAGACGTTGAAATGCGCGCGAGTGCATCGGATAGCGATAAATTCCACACGTCTCTCCATTACACACGGAACGATTGATATAAGTATTCGAAATGACGCATAGATAGCGACAGTGTAATATAATCGCATTTTGCTCGTCAAGTTTCGTCTTTTAGCAGAAGAACAAGTGTCAAATGCTGACTCAGCGTCGTCGCATGTGTAAGTGTTTTGCGCGAGCGACAGCTCGGCGAAGTACAACCTATTTTCTGACATAGATATATCTTTATTGCTGCTGGAAAATTTCTTCCCAATGAATTTTTTCAGTTTCGGAAATAAAAAGAAATCGCGCGGGATCATATGCCTTAGCAAATTTGACGCAGCAATTTGAAAACCAACTAAATTTTGGCTGTTGCCAATAGTTGAAGAGTAAACTAGTGCAACTTGTGAAAAATCCAACTAAAAGCGTCTTGACAAACTGTCACAAACACCACGTGCGACAGTGAGCTCAGCTTTACTTCGATATCTTGTTGATACAATTTGATATAAACAAAAAGTGTCAATTTGTCGAACTCGCAAAATTACGTCTCGAGATTCGCCGAAATAAAAACACGTATAGAAAACACTTGCTTGAGCAATATTCCGCGCGCGAATTATGTGCTTATGCGTGTCGTGAATGAGTTTTATCGACAAAATAACTCGACGGCACACGCCATAAATATTTACATTGTTTATGAGGATATCGAAAAGTAAATGAATGTCAACGTCGGGTTAAAACAAAAAATATTCAGTAAAAAAATATAGGATTGATTCACACATACCGCAGCTCTCTGCCACACGTCACTTAACTACACGCGCGAGCGTTGCAAATATTATATATTTAACTAACCGGAACGAAAGTTTTCCGTCGTGTGGCAGCAAATTTTTATTTGCTTTTAAACACATAAATTCTAAATCTAAAATGTTTTATTCGACAAATTTTGATGCGCGCGACAAATCGACCGAATAAAAATATGCATTTTTAACGTCATCCAAGAATTTCAAAAGAAATTATAATTAGGTTTGTGCGTGTTGTGCGTAATGTAAACTAATACTGCTTGTATTGATTGTATCATGTCTGAACAGACAATTAGACGCAACTGTTTCCGACTATTAAATAAACTAAAATATTTAAAAAAAAAAAAAAAAAATTGAATATTTCGTATAAGAGAGAGAAAATAGATTTGTACTAAAAAAAATCGTGATATATTATATATAACGCGTAATGCCAGCAAAAATTCAATAAAGGTGCTTTCCACTAAAACACAGAGTGCTGATGTAACAGGAGCGCAGTCGAGAGAAAAAGCAGGGTTATAAAAAAAAAAAATCAGGGAACGAAGGAGATTTCTGCTGTAAAGTTCGAAATAGCGTTACGTGTCGTTAGTTTTCATTGTGCTCTCTCTCTCTCTCTCTCTCTCTCTCTCTCTCTCTCTCTCTCTCTCTCTCTCTCTCTCTGTCT
>QVNV01020124.1:0-12501 GCA_014825455.1 Pseudomyrmex pallidus
TTTGTGCATAACATCCTGCAAACAGTTCAATCAAGCCTGACTATATAAACACATTTAACGGTTTTAACATTTGAACTCGAGGAACTTCTTCTCTATTACTTGATTGATTTATATTAATATAAATATAAATGTGTAGGATATAAGAAGTTTACGTAAAAAAAGCTTGATAAATAGATTTGAAATATGTTTATCATAAAACTTGCATGTGTTCACCACTCGGAAACCTTAGAAATGCTACATATCGAGTACTTTTAACTTAGTTAGTTAATTTTTATGCGTACTTATATATTAGAGTTTAGATTTCTGTATGCACACAAAGCGCAAAAATTCAGGATCAAATCATTTATACGTAGATATTTTGTTCGATTTAAAGCGCCGACGCGGCTATCGACGGTGGCGCAAATCGCGGGCAGACGCGCAGCTTTTGCGTGTCGTTATTGCGCTGTGCATCTCAGCCGATGGTCGCGGCTTGATACAACCGCCCTGTGAAGATTCACTTAAAAAGAGAAACATAATCGTGCCGCGTGAACGTCCGCATCACTTTGGGAAGAACATCGGGAACAAAATCGTAAAATCATGAAGCGCTTGTTGACGATCATCGTTCTCATGGCTGCTGCCTCGACCATCGAGGTACCGTTTTAAAAATGATCTTTTATTTTATATCCTTCGCGATTTGTATTTTTTCAAATACCGTTAATGCATAAATGTTCTGTTCGCCAATAAAATGTAACACGTCTCACTCGTATATGTTTGCAGTAATTCTTTATATCATTCTGTATTTTGTCGCATCTATTTGCAACAAGATACATTTTTAACAAGACAGTCTACTAATCATACTACTTGATTTCTTCAAACGTCCGAGGAAATTTATTTTTTGTTGCGTCTTAAAATTTTAACATCGCTTATATATCGACATGTAGATTATACGTGAATTGCGCTACTAACTAAGCTGCGCGATCAATTTTTTCGCTCGAAAAACGCATTACGTGGCAGAATCGAACATCTGCGGCAAATAAGTAATAGGTCAGACGATATTGCCTCTACGTGTTGTAAGGTTTCTCGTGATCGTCACACGCCTCAATGTGCGCGCACACATTAAACTTCATGCATGCCAGCAGCAATTCTACGAATGTATGTCACTTTAAATGCATTGTGCAGATCTCGCTTGTTAAATTAACGGCCCTATTCTGTATTCTCTTAGATGTTTGATGATCGCATCGTCTTTTCACTCGTTGTATGTTCAAGATCGTTAAAATCTTTCACTCTCAACAAAAGTAACTTGTAAATAATGTGTAGGTGTTTATGTTGTTATCTCTTTTACAAAAGAAGATATTAAAAAACATGTAAATTTTTCAATTTTATAGGCAGAAACATTTACAGTCACCGATCACGTGTACTTGGACATCATGATTGACAATCATCCGGCTGGAAGAATAGTCATTGGATTGTTCGGCGATATCGCACCGAAAACTGTGAAAAACTTCATCACTCTTGCCACTACCGGCGTAGATGGAAAAAAATACACGGGGACCAGATTTCATCGTGTGATAAAGAAGTTTATGATACAAGGTCACGCTTCCGTTAATCCTTTTTTTTTTTTTTAATTATTATTAAATTTTGCGTATAAATTGTTACGATAATATATTTTCCAGGTGGTGATGTCGAAAATGGCGACGGTACTGGTTCCATAAGTATATACGGCAAGTATTTTGACGACGAAACCTTTGAGGTGAAACACAGCGGACCGTTGTTCGTCAGTATGGCGAATGCCGGACCGAACACCAATGGCTGCCAGTTTTTCATCACCACCATAGCGACACCTTGGTTGGACGATCACCATACGGTATTTGGAAAGGTGAAAATATCAAAGTTTATTGCACGTTTATTTTGTTTTCTCCGCGCGTTACAACAGTTTACAAATTTTTTCCGCAGGTGGTTAACGGTGAAGACGTCGTCTTCAAGATCGAGCAGACCAAAACGGACAGCGATGACATTCCTCTCGTTCCTGTAGTCATTTACGACAGCGGAACTCTCCCAACAGAACCGTATACTGTATCAAACAACCCATACGAGTAATTCTATTTTTCGCGATGCGAAACGTTAAAACAATCATTAGTTTGTTCTCCCTTTTCCTTTCTTTCGTAGTATCGTTGCGCTTCGTTCTTAATTACAGGTCGTATGTTGTTCTTGCATAAAAAAAAAAAAAAACAATTTGTAAATATCAAAAGACGTAAGTATCACAACTATGATCAATTTGAATCATATTTGCGTAAAATTATTTATATTTTTTATACCGTATTTTTGACTACTTTTACTGTATTTTTGATATTATGTACATAATATTGTTACTTTTGTACAATTTGCGTGATCACGTTTTATATGACAGTATTTTACGTAAGAACAATTAATTTTTAATTATTTTGATATATGAACTGCTTTGTGTAATTAACTGTAACTAATCGAACGAATACTGCCGAATAAATACGCAGCCCATAGTTTCTTACTTCTCAAGTCGTCGACACTTCCGAGAGTGTTGCGCGAAAATGTAATTCGCATGCAAATTCAGAACAGTGGCGTAGCTCTCTTTTGTCACTCTAAATATTTGACGCGTATAAAGTTTATGTTCATTCTGCGCGTATCAGCTTGCGAGTGTACGGTAGTGAGATATCAGCGCTAGAGGAGAATCTCGAAAAGAACAAATGACCATGAGAAGTGCGAAATAACTTTAGAAATTATTTTTTTTTCTTGAAAAGAGTAAGAAACTCTGCTGCATGTGTGTCCTATAGATACGTAATAATTGTAATAAACCAGCCAATACGCTTGCGAGCAGTAAATGTATACGTATTTGCAAATACACACTTTGATGCATTTTATATATCTCGCAAACTGTACACATTGTGCCATTGTTGCCTTTAACTAAGATAAATAATCTTTTAGTGACGCAGCGTTCTCTGAGTGTTTTCAATCCATTAATGTTAAAATGCGCATATTTTCAGCCTGTGGGCGTGGATCAAAGCGACCAGCATACCATTGGGATTCAGCTTCTTGATACTCGCGGTTTTCCATTACATGATGAAACAATTAGATGTCGTCTAATTGATAATGCCGAGAAAGACTGATTTAAAAACCAGCAGATTCATATAGTTTATTCGGAGATTTCGTATATTTTTTTATTACAAATTAAAACACGCAAAAAATATATTAATTGTATATTACACATAAATATAAATCTTTTTCCTCCGTAATAAAGTTACGTATCGCATATTTGTAGTCGGTACGGTGGTGTAGCGCGAGATTTGCTCTTCCGCGATACTGCGAGAAGAGGAACTTCAGGCGCCACCTCTGTGGAAAGTGTAACATTATTCAAGAAATGTTTTTTCTTTAATATATAATAAATTGGTGAAACAAACAAAAAAAGGAAATACACAACCGCATCACATAATGTAATTTAATCTTATGTATATCTGTTAGTGATTGCGCACAGTTTTGACAAGTGTACACACATTCATATCAAATATATTATACATATCACAGCAATAAAAAGCTTTAATTTATTTATTTTATAAATGTCAAAAATTATAAAAATAATTAAAAAACAGCTTTTTAAATTCCTCGCGATTACGGTATTGTATTTGACAACAAAGAACAGCAATTTCTTTGAAAATTACATTAGTCCACGACGCTGTCGATGACGCACAAAGATATACCGCGCATGCACACCAGGCTGTAATATGCTCACGGGTATCAGGCCTAGCCTTGACTAGGCGTCTGTACGACGGTGTCCAGTCAGTGGAAAACCGGCGTCGGTTATCAGACGTCGGCTGAAGTCGGCCGGAGTTGCGTTTAAATGCGAGTCGATGCGAGTCGAGTGTCGGTCGATGCACCGACGTCGATTTCGTAGTCGTAGTACATGACACGTGGGCGCTAGAGCTGTCATTCATAAAATCACGCATTATATACTTGTGTGTAAAATGTATCGCGCAGATCAGACGCTGTGAGGATTTGACAGTGACGGTGCATTGCTTACACGGTTGCCGAAAAGTGTGTTGCCGAGAAGCGCATGTTGTTCATCACTTCGAAGTTCGATCGGTCTGAGGACAGATGGGAGAGAGTCCTTGAAAGGGGATGCTCTGAATCAGTGTGTCGTCAGTGCGCTTGTACAAGGTACGCGCCACATTCTGTGAAGAATGCCGCAATACGATTCGCCTCGATGCGGATGCTGACGCCGCGGATTTAGGAATAGCCGCGGAATGTTTGGAAGTTTTGCTGTTCCAATATTTGTTGATGCTTGAATGTTGTATGAAACAGATCTCTTCGCTAAAGAGAGGATAAAGCGTCTGAGAAGCATCGCTTCGTGTTTGGTTTCACAATCCCGAAGATTGTTTGTTTGATCGATAAATAAATAATACGTGGAAAAAAAACATACTTGACAGATTAAATGATTAAATTTCTTATTGCAAATTTTAACCTAACCTAACTATTTATTTGAACAATTTCCTTAATCATGAACTTTTTTTTCAAATATCTGTCTTAGATAATTTGAAATATATCTAGATATTTAGTGCTCACAAAATTTAGTGAATAAATTCCTTGAATTCCATTTAAATTTGCAGAAAAAAAATCTTCGCCAATTTGTATGAAGAAGTAACGGTAAACGCAAAACGCTCGGTGCAGGCGCGAAGTCGTGATATCGCGTGCGATCAGTATCGTCGTCAACATAACAATAATTACATTAAACGGAAGCATGAGCCATTGCGAATACACGCCGCGGCCAAGGACCGTCGTTAACGAAGCTGATTCAGTATTCATAAAAATAAAAATAACTTGCTAACGTAAAAATTCTGCGAAATTTCTTTCTTTCATCTTATGACGTAAACGTCGATAAGAACCGGTTTGAGAGAGAGAAAAATTTACAACAGTTAATTTTTTGGTGACTAAAAAACATTTTTAAAGGTCGGAATAACTTATCGCTGTCTGCCGTTAAAAAAAAAAACAAGGAAATCTCCAGCGCGCGATGTTTCACAGCACAATTTATCTTTCAAACAGAATTGTTGTGCATTCTCTTGATTAAGTCACCTTGTTATAGCATATTACACGCACTTGCATGCAAAACACTACATTAACTCGGCATGCAATCTTTCCGTGTGCGTGTATGTTATTAATTAAAATTCAATCAAAACAGTTTTCCATGTAAATAGAGAAGATAAAAGAAAATAAATAATTTTGAAAAATTATATTAGATGACAATAGAAGTTGTCTGTAAAAAACGGAGTATTGCGGTTGAAATTAACCTTTAACTGAACCAACATTAACTAAACATTAAAAAAATGTAAATAATTCTTAAACAAATATAATAAATAACAAATATAATAAATTCATTTATTCACTTATTCATCAATTAGCAATAGCAATTATTGTATAACTATATATCGCGAGTGTCAATATTATAAATAAATAAAATAAATCTTTGAATATTGATGATGCGAGAAATGTCAAGTTAAATAGCTGATTTAAATAATGCATGAATTATACGTGTAGGCATCCGAGATGCGCGTTATTGCTTGGTACTGTTTGCATTCGATATTGAACTCTGTAAGATCTTCGAATTTACGCAGCAGGAAATTACAAGAAGGTTATCGGAAGCGGTTTTAACGTCCTGATAAAAGACATGAGTATATTTGTACATAAGTGTAAGGTACATATGGCTGGCAATTGAGGTCTTACTTATCGAAAGGGGACATTGATCCATCCATTTCGTCTTCCATGTGCGACCGAGCAATCAAAAACCATTAGTTACACACGCCTTGTACATATATTGACAACATTCGACGATGTATCACTTTTTGTTCCTTAGAAAAAAACATTGACGACTTTGTCGACTCGAAGCTGTCATTTTCTTTCCGATAAGGGATTCATCAGTTACCCGACAGATAGAACAAAGTAGTTGTACAAAATACTGGACAATATTTTAAAGATTAAAATTTGTATTTTTCATTTTCGCGTTAATAAATATTTTTTTTCTATAAAATAAAAGGTGTCAAATTTAATTTGCGAACATACCTGATAATGTTTTCAATATATCAAAAAAGAATCAAGTCACGTATCCGCGCAATCAATTAAGACATTAATCATTGTTCTTAATTACTCTCTCTCCCTCTACTTTTTTTTATCATGCAATTACTTCATTTTTTTTACTTACACGTCATACCGCAAAAGCTCTGTCGAGTTTTACATCGAAAGACTTGTATATACAATAAAAGTTTTTGATTGACACTGCCCATGATGGAATATCGTCACGCAACATGTGAGGTTTTTCCCTCTTTATGTCGCATAGGTCTTCATACGATAAAAGCGTAACCGGCGCACCTTTCAGCAATGTCGTCTCGTAATTGGTCCGTAATTAAGATGGGCGCGCCTCTTTTTTTCTTTTTTTTTTTTTTTTTTACTCAATGCTCTCTCACGACCAAAAACCATGCTCGTTCTCATTCCCGGAATTGGAAGGTTGTTTCGTGAAAATTTTCGGGACGCAATTAGTTTCGCCCGCTTCGTCAAAATCTATCGTACATTTGCATGCAAAACCGCATCAAATAACACACGCAAAATTAAACGGCAGAATGAATGCATGTTCAACCACAAATAATTATTTTAATGATAGTTATTGACAAACGCTAACAATTGCTACGTAAACTTTAAACAATTATCGTTCTTTACGTTGCGTTTAAATATAATTTCACGTAATCGTTTCAATATCGATATCACAGTTTTGTTCGTACCACGCGGTGTGGGCACTGTGGGCAGCTAGCGTGACGGCTTGGGGAACGTGTCATGTGAAATACACAGCGATGAAAACCGGTTTAAATGAAAAAGACCCCGCTGGTCTTTGGAAGGTTCAGCGCGATCGTAAAACGAAGGGCACAGTGCGGAACGTCCGTCAGCATTGTGTCTCTCTTGATATAAAACGAGGTTACATCGTGTTTGACTGCAACAGCGCTTTATCGATTTCGAGATAGCCTTGCATTGCGTAGAATCTCGAAACAAAAATCATTCGTAGATGTGTGCGCGATCTCTTATTTAGCTCTGTCTGTTTTTTGTTTCAGGGTGAAAGGCCATTCAAGCAGCTTGAGACATGACGAAGTACTGGCTGAACGTGGCCCTCCTCAGGGTCGTTCTACCGGTGATTTTAGCCGGATGTGAGTCCCATTTATAAAATGCCCCTCCTCTTATTCTGTTTTTCTTCTCGTATCATACGCATATGTTATGTACATAATGAACAGCTTATACACATGTTCGTAGTTTAGAAAAAGAAAAAAAAACGAGCAAAAGCTGAGCATAAAAAATATTACATCTTGTTACGCATAAAAAATGCAATATTATACACTTTGCATAGCAATTGCATTTTTTTTCTAATTGCTACGTCAACCGATTTTCTCTTTCATTAATCTTCTCAAAAAATTGAGAGCGCAATTAACACTCAGTTTTCCCGATAAAAATTATAATACGATCGTAATAGTTGACTTTTAAAAGAAGATATAAAAAATAAAACTGAAACGTAAAAATATGAAATTTTATGTAATTTTTATAAATGTTTTAAATTGTTTTTTTTTTTTTATATCATTTTTTTATTAATTCTGAAGGAACACGTATCTGAGTTTTAATTTGTGTTTGTTATCTTTATTTGCATACGAACTATTTGATTAGTTTGTTTATTATCACGATATCATATATACATACAAAAAACCAAGTAAAACGTTTATATCCACTTTTGCTGTAAAAAGTAGATAAGAACCAATCACATATGAAACATGACATAACTGGAGTAAAGCGTATATTTTGCCAATATAAAATCACAATTTTTATTTTCATTACGAAAACGTCTTTGTACAACGATAACGTGTCTCTGATGTCACACTGAATGACATCATGCTTAAAAATAATCACCATTTCTACCCGACTATCGCCTTAACAAATTGACTAAAAAACTAGAAAAATAAAAAGCACGAAATAGCTGTCTTATCATGTTTCGTAACAAAATTCTAATAACTGGAAATAAACAGAGATCGCATTTAACAATTTGTCAACTTATTGGGTATTTTGAACTATAGAATTAGCATTATCACATTTAGGATTACATCAAGTGATATCTGTGCGATAGCAGATGAAAAACAGAAAAAATATAAAATTCCACGATATAAATACCTCTGATGATTACGTGTTCATTATTCATGCCACGCATCTGTTCTGTTTCCTTCTATTTTTTTATCGAGAAGGTTTATATAAGAAACATTTAGATAAAATAGAAGATTTACATTTTACTCCTCTAAAGCAAATAAATTTATCGTAAATATATACTATCTAATAAATTTTTCAAACAATATCCTAATTTTTATTGTGCCAACTTCTTTCTTTAATACTATATCAAAACAGAAGTGTAAGTGATGAACGTTTTTTTAAACATTAAAAAATGTAAGAAATTGCAAAATTATTTACATTTTGCCGAATAGATTGTTCCATTGAGCAATCAGAGCTTATTTATTGGCTAGAGAGTAATGCTGTCACCGCTTATCAGCGCGTTATCATCTCGCCAGATGTTGAATTATTTATACATGTGTATGTGTAATATTATATTGTATTACCATTCTTAATAACTCTCTATATATGTATCGTATTGTTTATCTCTGTTGACAAATAGATTACTGAGATTACTCATAAATATAATATATATTTTTCTGTTTTACTCTCTTATAAATTTACAATATGTAAAGTATGCGGAGTAAGACAAAACTGGACGGGACAAAAATATATTTTCGTGAATTCCACATCGATATCACTGACACGTGTCTCTCTTTCTCTTCCTGAGTGGTTTAAAGAGCGTTCTAAAATTAGGAAGCAAGCATTTGAATCCGTATCTCCGTATCTTATAACAGCAAGATTTGCTAACTTTCTCGAAACAATCATTTAATCCTAATTTATAGCACAAGTATACGATTTTAAAGTTTTTTTTTTATTAGAGAACTGTCATATTTATTTTTATCTTGTAGATTATCAGAGAATATATATTATTTTACTGCGTAATTTTATAAATATAAATCTTGCTTTTATTATCCGGTGACTAAACATGTAACTATATAAGTATACTTATATCAAATTCTCATTTTCTCTCTTTTTCTTTTTCCAAGAAACAATAAATTTAGCTATTTGTTTAAAAAACAATTAATGCCTAATGGATAAATCTCAAAATAAAGCTAAAATAATGATATTATAATATTATAGAATATAATATAGACGTCATAAATTAAATTATTACACAAAAAAAACTGATGCGTATATATCCAATTTAAAGATAATTCATTTTATTGCTAAGATAATTACTGTGAAAGTTTGCGATGAACTTTGCTTGGCAACAACACAATGTCGTTATTTACGAGTGTTGAGCAAATATAACATGTGCATCACGAATAGAATGAGTAAGTTCGCATCAGCGACTAAGAATGACGTTCGTGTGAACATCTAGAAACAGCGAACCACACGAGTACATTCCATGTGTGTTATATCTATCTGAATAGATAAAGAACTTATGCTTGTTTGTGAAATATTCGTATCGCTTCTCATAGCGTAAAAGTAATTATCGTTAGCAGACTAATCTCCTTAAAATGATTCGCACTAATTACCAATACATATATAGTATGTACTGGGTGGTCGTGTAAGAGCATAAAGTTTCTTTTGGAAATAAGTTTATCTAAGAAATTTTTCCCTGCGAATTTGTTTTACATTAACTAATCTATTTAAAAAAATATGTTACGCTAAACATATAAAATAGAACGAAGATAATATAATAAATATTACACAAATTCTCTTGATTAAAAAGATTCCACACTACTTTATTACACAATAAAAATTCTTTCTTTCTTTTATTCTTTCTTTTTGTCTTTTAAAATTCCGAGGGGTAGAAATGCCATTTCGTAGGCAGGCACATTAGGTTACACATTATTATTGATCGCGTGTCGACTAATTCCGAGTAAACGACCTTTTCACAAACGTGGAAATGACCATTATCGCGTAGTCATCAAAAGCTTCCTGTACTTTTATGCTGCCTTACATCTTTAAATTTTCACATTATCGAGAAAGGTTATTTTCCCAGTAAAAGTTCCAAAGCAAAAGTAAGATAAATCACTTTATATATTTTAAACGAGAAGTAAACACAAATTTTCTAAGTTATTTTTAAATGTATTTTTAATATTTTGTTTTTAAAAATCATGTATCTGTAAATTATGATTCCATGTAAAATTTATCTATTTATTTATGAATGACTGGATATTTCAATTTGTACATATTTTTCTGTTACTTTTTAAAAAGAATTTAATATCTAAAACCATTTCGATCTTGCAGGTACAATATGGCGACCAATAGGATTGTCAATCGTATACTTGGGACTGATGTTGTATTCCCCAATGGTTCCAATACCGACGCAGAGAACCAAAGCAGGCCACACAGAAGTATATCTGAAGATCTGCGTCGGTCTAGCTTTTATTATAGCTGTAGCTCAGATCATCTTTCACATTGTTCTTCTGTCACTGCCGCCGTATGGATACTTTCTGCAAAACTGTAAGCGCAACACATAATAAAGTATTGCATTACCTGTACAAACTTTTGTGCAAAAGAGTTTTTAAGAGTTTACATCTTTCATATCTAAGATTATATATGTATTATCTATATAAATAAACTTTATTATCTGTGTAGGCGAATTTATAGAGAAGCTCTTCAGACACATTGGCTTTGTCCGATTAGATAGCGCATCAGTATGGGAAGTATTTTATTGGCTGGCGCCGGAATTCATAGTCTTACCCACCGTGCTCATTGTGTATTTTATGTGTCGTTTCCTTTCGCAAAAACGTAACAACGACGAAGAGAACCAGCCGTCGCTTCGTCAGGAAAATTCTGAGCGAAAGAAAACAGAAGATAGAACTACAAAGGTATGATCAACGTTCAGAGTTTAATCAAAATTTTGTACACAAACATATCTAACAATCATATACATATATAGTAATTATAAAAATTATTTGAAAACTCGGGCGTGATTTGAACAAATGTGATAGCGCGTTTCTCGCAAAGAAAAAATCGATATCTATAACCGACACACCTACGTGCGTCCACATTCAGATAATCAACTTCCTGGGACGTATCGGAACCTACGTCGTCCTAGCGTCGTTATGCTGCACCGCGGCCCTGAAACCGTCGATAGAGGCGGCCTTCTATTTCCTGGTGTTCCTCGGCGCCGCCACGTGCTGGGCCTGCAACAGAGATTTGCGAAAGGGCTTCGCGGTGATCTGCAGAATCGTTATGGTCGTTGTGATCGTTCATATCTTGGCGTTGCTTACCTATCAGAATCAATGGCCGCAGGAGATCATTCCCATAGGCAGCCCTTGGTCGCGTTACCTGGCCCTGGCTGCGGTGTATCGCACCAACTGTACCGATCCGAGAGACGTGGAGTACACAACCGACGCCGATTGGCTGACTTACGGATACGCTTTGAGACTCTTTTGGCTGTACTATGTCCTCGCGTTGCAAGCCCAGTTTCTCAGCAAGAAACCGGTAAGTTTACACGCTTTTTTACTTATTCGGAGAGAGAATTATAACATTCTAAATATGGCAATTTCTTCACAATTGTCATAAAGAGATAAAATTAAGCATACAAAAATATCTCTAGATATTAGATATTAGATATTGTTAAAATAACATGTTTTTTTTATTATTTAGAATTGTTTTAGTATTAGAGTAGTATGGCTATAATTCCATAATTAGATAATTACGAAACTCGTTGTGTGTGTCTATCCATTATGAACACAGGTATTATTTTTACATTAAAGGAAATATGTGTGGATATAATTTCTACATAGAAAAGAATCTCTGTCGTATTATTTTAGATTGATGAAAATTTAGTGTTGTGATTAATGTTGGGATTTAATATAAACATAGAGAGAAAGAGAGAGAGAGAGATAAAACATTAAATACATCTCTGTGTACTTTATTGTATAGGAAATGACATTAGAAAGTAGTATAGAGATGGTATTTCTCGGTATAAAAAATTATAGAGCTTCTCCTAACAACTTGGGTATATTTTCCACTTGGAGGCTTTTATTGTCTCAAGCTATTGCGTATATAACGTAATTAACCCATGGTTAAGGAGTAATTAATTAATTAACATCAATACTGCAAATAACAGCTGATTGTCTAACAAGAACTAACTTATACATGTATCTCTGTAAGCGCTGGCGCGTGGTCGAGCTTTTTAAACTGTCAAAAAAAAAAAAATGGAATCGCTAAATTTCGAGTCGCTACTTCTTTTGTAAAATTAAAGAAATAATAGTAATAATTAGTTTATTTTACAAAAAATTTCAGATTAGTTTATTTTCCAATTGCACACACACACACACACACACACACACACACACACACACACACACACACACACACACACACACACACACACACACACACACACAC
>QVNV01020151.1:0-27420 GCA_014825455.1 Pseudomyrmex pallidus
CATTTCGGTTTGCATAAGGGTTTTCATATATTACCGAAAAATATCGGTAAAATACCGGTATTTTACATACCGGTATAAGTCCCTGGTTAGAAAAACTCGGTCGTCCTCCGAACGTTTTTTTTTTGTTTTTCGTTTTCCGTATGATCGAAATAGCCGACGTCGCTGACGCTCGCGTCGTCGTCGCGTTTAGAGAACACGAGAGGAATCGAAGGAATTCGAAAACGCGCTCCGCTCCAATTAACGGCGTCGCGGCAAACGAAGCAAAAGGGCCGGAGAAAAGCAGCCGGAAATAGACGTCGTTTAGCGCCCCGCCGCCGACTTCCTTTTATGTAGTCGCCGGGCAATACCGTATTACCGTGTCGTGTGCACGACAATAGAATTAGACGGGTGAGTAGACCAGTGGGACATGGAATCGGCAGGAATGCAAAATCGACGACCGGAAAGGCGGCGAGCTGTGAATGTCGGGAACCATTTTATTCTCGGAACAAACGAACGACCGATCGAGAAGAATATATCGCGCAACGCAAGTTTTATCATTCTTTTTAACAAGTCACACACTAGCTTACATATGGAAAGAAGTTTGAAATATATTAGATTTGAAACGAGATAAAACTTGTCTATGTGATTTTTTTCTCCGGAAGCAGATAAAACTCTTCGAAACGGTTTCTCGCAATCAGGGATTTTCCAGATGTTCCCACACGGAAATAATATAGAAAGTCAATAGTCATTTTATATAATTTAATCAATACTCTTTGTAAATTATGAGAAGACTATTATAAAAAGCAACACTCGAGTATTTCTTGCAATTCAGTCGACAAAAACGGATTAACAAACGCGTTTGAACAATCGTACGTTCGATGGATGAGAAACAAGGTGATCAATGGTCAGTGTTGAGTTAATGTCATTTTGTTGCACAGCAACCGTTCTTCCGGCTGACTCATAAATGAGATAAAGGCCGCGTGCGAGCTTACGTGTCCCTCGCGCTACGTAAAATGAATCTCCTGATCAAGCACTCAAAGAAGATTCTTCTTCAAATTACATCGTCAAATTTTTCTTCGATTCTCACATGTAAGATTTCTGCCTACAGCTAATCTCCACGGCACACAAGTGACCTGAATTTTCATGAAATTCGCGTGAGACTCTCTCAATTCGATTGCCGGCTAGCGTAATGTCACGTTGTATAATTAATCGAAAGATAAACCTGTGAATACATAGAGAACAAGGTCTCCGCGATTCGCGTTAGATCGATACACTTTACGTCACTTAAGCGATAGTTGCGGAAGATAAGATATTTCGATAGTATACGCGAAGTGTATTAGTGTCGTGTCATATTGTGTTGTTGGTTCTCCCGACACACACACACACACACACACATACAGTTCCACCACGTTTCTGCTAAAAAAGAACATCGACCTTCGCCACACGCACACACACATACTCCTTCTCTGTGCTCTCGTCGCGATAGAATTTTCTTTGACCCACGTCATCGCGAGTCTGACGTAACGCGCGCACATGAAACCACCTGTGTGATATTATAGTTCCGCGTGTAAAAAAATCAACGCGTTTTTTTTCGGCGACAAACAAAAACCGTGTCGATTTATGTGTCGCAGAAGACACATTAAAAACGTATAAAATGTTTTTTCATTAACCGTCAATGACTTGTTTGTTCATCTCCAATGCAGAAAAATATAGTCGACGCGACATAAAAACAAGAATATAATAAAAAGAGATTAATTGTTTATAATCGCAAGCGCGATTAGGCGGCAAAAAAAGATGAGAATATCTTGTAAGAACATGGAATTTTAAATCAGTCTCGGTCGTTATCGAATTGAATCTTAAAGTTGTAATCGCGACATTGCTTTTTCCGACACCTTGGCTACTATTTTTATGCAACCGACATATGTACGCTGTCATAATTATTTTATGTAACACCGTCGCGCGCGACGGTTAAAAGAAACAAAAAAAAAAAACAAAAAAAAAAAAAAAAAAAAAAACGTGTTCTGTATCTCACGAGGACTCGACGTTCGTAACTCGAGAGAGACACTACCAGTACTCGCGATCATGTGCTGCTCTCTGTCTGTAATAATCAAAACGCGCGTGTTATCTCGTTGACACTATTTTTCGCGCGCGTGCATAATTCTCTCGTAACAATTCTCTCTTGTCGAGAATTATTGCTATCGATCAAATCGAGCGTTTCACGGCGTATATTGAAAAACAATGGCTGGAATAAAAGGCGAGAGATAACGAATCGGTCGAGCGGGAAGGATTGTGTATCGCGTTTTTACAAAAGAGTCGTTGCGAGAAGAGGAAGAAATATGTCTCTTTTTTTTTTCTCATCGCACACACGGATATACCGTTACAAGCGAGGCTGTCGCGCGCAGCGAGATAAAATGTATACACATGTATATATAAACGTGTAAGACGCACAACGGTCTTGCGCGACAACACACACACACAAGAGAAATGTCATTGGCGATTTTATCGCGGTGTCAGCTCCCGTGTCTAATTCGCTGTCTCACCTTCGACACTGCACCAACGTACGTACGTACGTACGTAACAAACAACGACGACCGTATACGATCGATCACGGTTGATTTACGCCCGCGTTCCGCGGGTGACAAGAAACGGGCGAGTCCAATAAAGAATTAATTAAAACGCAGCGGAATTGCGGTCGCGTGAAATCATAACGCTGTTATATAGCTCCGTTATTACATCACGGATTGAAGTTCAATTACTTGTTTACTCTGTTTTCTATTACACATCTCTTTTGAAATGAGTACTGTCTAATTATATTTATCTGTTCGCGTCACTTTATTGATCTATATTTAATTCTAATCGTAGATTGAATTCGATCCCCTGACGCAGTTTATGTGATTCTGAGATATTACAACAATTTTGTTCTGACATCTTTCTTCAATTGTCTTGTTGTTTATTTGACGAAAAAAAAAACAGTTATGACTCATAAATTATTTTTTGATGATTTTTAAATAGAGATGTCGCGCGGACAAAATATATTCAAAATCAATACGCAAATGTACAATTGCCGAATATCAATCTTCTTCTTCGTTCCCGCGACGACCGCGTATCAACGATACGAAGAATCTTCCTCGTGCGATCTTTATCGCGTTTCGTAACGTCACGAAGCGCGACGCCGCGCCAAAAATAGACGCGCAGCTTAACAACCTTGCTGTTATCATGACTGAGGATCGATGGCCGGATCACGCGATTTTTGATCCAGCTGCATGCAACGCGATCAGGTGGGGTAATCTCTGGATTGTCGATTGTCGAGAGCTCGTGGTAAATACGTACGTACAACACACACATACACACACCACCGTCGCCTCCGTCGTCGCCATTACATAATGGCCGATTATACAAGAGTTGCATGCCGCGCGCCGCGGTCGGATCAGGGCCACACAGCCGCGCAATATTACGTAGCAAATAATAAATATATAATTGGGTTGGCCGCACATCGCAGGTGGGCTTAATTCAAGGTTGGTTGTCCCTGACATAGAATTTCAGTACTTACTCGCGCGCGTCGCGCGGTGTATTAGCGCGATTATAGACGCGATTATCATAAAATTGCACCATGGAAATCTAATCTCTTCTCGTGAGAAGAAGTCGCATTGTGTTATCGAAGAGAGAAAAATGATCGTCTATAAATACGAATTACGTGGAGAGAATACACTTATAGCGAAGCGCGTGTATATATTTGGGCGGAGATATATGTGAAAATCTCGTCGATTCAGTTGCGCGAAATTCCGAGCAAAGAGAGAATATTATAACTGCTTTTGCACTCGGAAGAAAACACAATTATTTCTTGTATCTTTTTATAATTAAAAAAAAAAAAATCTTGTTCTCAAAAATGGCGTGTCGCGAGTTCGGAGGAAAAAATTCACTTTGCTGCAATCTACGTGAAATAATCAAGATTTATATGTTTCCAGTTGTACTCGAGATATAATTACGACGGAATTGTTTTGTGCGTTTTTCCTCGTTGCGCCGCATCGAGCGGAAGGAAAATTTTCCGACGGTTGCGCGCGTAACATGTGGCAAACGTCGTCGTAAACGGGAACTTGTTGAAATCAGCAATCGCGCGACGGTAAAAGCCGCTGCTATTATTTAATCGTCCGCGAAAGTTTCATTAAGATTGCAACTTCGTTAATCTCACGACAGAAACTTAATTACAAGCGGAGAATTCTACCGCCGCGGGAGGAAAGTGCAAAAGAACTTATCTTTTCGCTGTGCGCAAAATAACGTTCCACGTTGCAAAAACAACGATAAGCCGCAGTGGCAGAAATAATAAGTTGAACGGCCGCCACCCGCCGCCGCCGTCCTTTTGCCAATTTGCGCGCGTTATCCTGGAAAATAACACGCCGAGAGAAATTGTAAATAAAGTTGAAAGCTCCTGGGTTCTCAAAGTGAAGTAATAATATACAATAAAAGACGTTAGATGAAGATTTTTGTTTTTATAATCTACTTTGATTGATTGGCTAACTGAACGCTTAATGAAGACCGTGAGTTTAAGTGCAAAACCGATTCTCCTTGAAAGCGATCAAATAGAGAAAATGACCTTATCTTGCCTCGCGCGAGGAACGTGTTGTGTCATTACGATAACCAAAGAATGTTTCTTTGTGCGACACATACACACACACACACACACACTCAATTTATTTGCAAAAAAAAGATCATTTCAAAGCAAACGTTATCGGCAATGTATCCGTCCGCGATAACAATCGTGTAATTCAATGCAAAATACGATTACACAATGTTTAACGTTTTTACAAAAGATCAGGTTCTTATAATTTGTAATCGTAAACAATTCTCAATCGAGAGCCTAATTAATTAATTGACGAACTCGTGGATTTGTGATTCGAATTAACAATATAAATCTGTCGAGTAATAATTTTTAATTTATTAATTCGTCTCCTTTAGCGAACTTTTCCTGCAATTAATCACAACTTTTGTGTTATAAATTGTGTGTGTTTTTTTTTAGTACTTTCTATCGAAAAGTCTGTTTTTCGATTTAAGTTTTCTTGACATTCGACATAAAATATGTTTGCGCGAGAGAGAAATAAGGAAAATACTTAAATTATTACCGTGTATAAAGTATCGCACAACGCGTTAGCTGTTTTCAAGAATGTTACGCAAATAAAAGCAACGAGGCGCATTACGTATCTGCAATTGCACTTGTGCAAGCGCGCGACGTTAATTTTATCTGGCCAGAATCTACACCAAAAACAAAAAGAAAAAAAAAAGATTGCGCCCGCGGTTATCGCTCCGCGCGATACGTCACAACAAGGAAAAAACGTGTGCCGGCGGCGGCGACGACGGGATCGGGGGAGGGAGACACGCGTTCGATGATCTCTTTTTTTTTTATTTTTGTGCGAAAAGGTAACACCGTCGAGGTGACTAGAATGACAAACACCTGAGAGATAAAAAGAGTTACGGTGACGCAATATCGCGCGCGTGTACATATATCGCGATAATAATACTCCGGGCTTTTTTTTTGGTGGACGCGCGACCGACCGAACTGACCGTTCGATGCGAATTATATTTGGCCGAGAATCTCTCTCGTGATGAGAGACCGCGAAGCAACGAGCGAGCAGCATCACGAATCGATGTGTCTTAAACGCGATCGCCTCCAAGGCGAACCGGCCGACTTCTCTCGCGCACTGTCGGCTCCACCACTTGCGTTTATTTGCTCTCTATATCTCCGAAACGAGAAATAAAATCCGAACCCCCCGAAGGCGAGAGACGGTCTGCGACCGTCGATTATTTCGATGCCGATGTGTATAACAAAATATCCTGGGCATTAATTTCGCCCAGGCAAAAATAAAACGATTATATCTCGTCGCGCGTTGCTTTTCCAAGCCGTAGAGTTCACGCGTGTGTGTTCGAAAAATCGGAATATATTTACCGTATAAAACAAAGAGACCACACACTATGCGGTATTTTGCGTTTCTGCATTTTTAGCTCGGGTTTTCGTCTCTCGCCGTAAGAAACCGCGCCAACAGACCTCTTTCTAAAGAGCCTGAAAGACGATCGGATCCGACCGCACCGAATTCCCCCTAATAATATCGGTTCTGCGATTACGTCGATCGACCCGGCTGCGGTTTCCTCCTCCTCCTCCTCTTCCTCCGTCGTTTTGCGCTATCTCGCCCGCGACGATCATTCGATCGGGCGTGACTTAACTTAACGGCAATGCACTTTGTTCGCGCGGACAACAAAGAAGACCAACGAGGCTGCGCGCACGAGGACGCAGAAGGACCCACGGATGGAAGAAGGAAGAGGAGGAGGGCAAGGCAGAGGAAGGAAAGAAAGAGAGAAAACTCGCGCTGCGACGGGGGTAGAAAGGGGGGTTCCGCGTGATAGGCGAGGGGAGGAGGTCAGGAGGGGAGGGGGTCGCTCGGCAGAACCTTGGGCAGGCTGTCCTTGACTCAGCACAGTTACCCCGGACCGAAGTGTGACGTCATTCCGCATAACTCGCCTAATTGCATCGTTGCTGCCGCTGCGCTGCACCGATCCGTTCCCCTACCTCGTCGCCCTTTCCCTCCTTTCCTCACCCCGTCTTCTCAACGAGAGATGCCACACTCCCGTCCCTCTTATTCCCTCCGTTCCGCCGATCACGCTGGATGAGAGACAGCCGTAGCTTTTTTTAGGCGCAATGTGATGATACATTATTGATCGCACAGTTTACGTCTAAAATAAAAATAACTCGAATGCAGAAAAATTCTGCGATTATTTAAGACGTATTTCTCACGTATTTTGCGATATGTTTGAATAAGACAAATTTTTATTACATATTATATATAAGATAAAAAATCCGTACAATTTTCTTCACGCAACGGATCGACAAAATAACGAGAAGAGTTTTGAAGTAACTAAAAAATGTCGAGTAACGTCCACAAAATCTCTAATTATTTTTCGACTGTTATAAAAAATTCTGCTTCTTCGAACAGAGAAAGAGAATATTTTACATAGAGCGTATCAGATATGTGATTAAATATTTTCACACGCGTGAACTTGAGATATTTTTCGAGAAGAAGCGTCTTAATATCTCGTTATTTTAACGGGCGCAGCGGCCCGTGAAACTCTCGATTCCACTCATTGAATTACACACTACGTTAAAGTGCACTTCGCGCATGACTTCGTGCGCGCATTCGTTAGCGTGTATCGCACCTGCCCGACCGCCTCGGCGATGCAGCGGGCGACGGCGTTGGCGCCGAATAATTTATTCCGGGAGCGTATCCGGCCCGGGCGGCGGCGGCGGCGGCGGCGCGAGGTTTCGCGATATGGTTCGCGCGCGAGTCGTTCGCGCGAGTCAATGACATCATTAAGCGTGCGTTGTGTGTGCAACGCTGCCGAGAGGAAGGACGACCGTGGCAATGCGCGCCGACCACACAAAATACTTTCTCTGACGACGACGACGACGACAATTCTCCTGAAAGTTGTTCCTCTTCTCGCGTTGTCAAACGCGCGCGCACACACACACACACATCTACGTCTAAGCATTCGCAGCGGAAAAAATGCCGTCCGCAAAGGACGCAATCAACGAGCGATGTCTCCATCTTGAGGATAAGCGCATTCGCGTGTTGGCGCGAGAGAGGGAGACGACGAAGGTTATGAAAATAAATTCCCGACAAATTACAATCGTACTCTCAACAAAGACATTTCAGGGTAAAAAAAAAAAAAACTATTCGTTTCTCACTTAATATTTTTTTATTGAAAAAAGTTTTAAACTTCCAAAGAAGTTTAAAAGGACAGAGAAATATCGCCGTATGGACCGTAAATAAATACGCGCGACCAGTTTTCCTCGGTTCAAAATTATTTTACAACCGACTTCTCTCCTCCGCGCCGCGCCCTTCCCCTTCACGTTCGTCCGCCGCGAAAACGCGACCCTGAGATTACATGCCCCCTACTTCACAGCGTGTTCCGAGAAAAAGACGACTGCGGAGGATGGCGCGAGGTGGATCGTTACGACCCTGAATTGATCCGTATAGCACCGCCATCGTCGTCGTCGTCGTCGTCGTCGGCCAGCTGAGAGCGAGAAACCAGAAAAGAAAGGGAGTCATCGACTCGCGTTTGACTTGGCCTTCGGCTATTACCGCCACATCTTGCCCGCGGCCAACTGCAACCAACTGCCTTTCTGCAACGCCACGTAGATAAACAAAGTGTCCGACGGACAGGGGGCTCTCATCCTCTCCCGTCCCTTTTTCTCTCCCCTTCGCAACTCACCGCACGAAAATAGGCGATTATCGATCGCGCGAGGGGTTTCGTCTTCGAAACAATCGCGCGAATCCGAATTGTATCACCTTCGCTCGCGATAACGCGCCGTTGTTGATTGTTACACAATTTATATTTCATCTTTCCCGCCAAGTGTTGCGTTTTTCGCCGAACACTTTGCGGCGCGATACGATTTATCGAATATAAATTGCGCGCCGGCTTTCTCGAAATCTTCCTCTATCCCTCTCTCGTTCTCGTTTCTTCTGCGCGTCGTTTCATTTATCGCCGCGATACGCAGCTATAACGATGTCATTCACCATCAATGTTATTTTTCGACCGAGATAAAACCTTCCCCGAGAGAGATAATAAAAATATTTTTTCTCCGACGGCTTAATTGATGTTCGACGGTAAAACGGCACGAATTGGGAGGATTTACGGGCTCGTAATTACGGGCGGTGATTACGCACGAAATTACGCACGCTGTTAGCGCGGCGATCGATAGATGCGAAATGATAGCGCGTAGAGAAACAGTGGCCGTCATTACGTGCGAGCGTGTAATCGAAACTGACGTCACTGTGTCGAATGGGAATACAATTATCTTTATTGCATCTCCTTTTCGAAGGCAATCGTCATGCATTGAGCTCGCGTTCGAGGGTAAGCTTGTACTTGTAAAAAAAAACCCCTCTCAAGGACGGGAAACGAGATGGAGTCATCGGAGCTGCTAACGTTGTGCGCGTTTTTCGCACGTGCGAATATATAAAATCGCGGCGCATAATAAAATCATTAATTAAACAGAAATAATAACGTGTTAGCTTTGAGAAAAATTAAAAAAAAATTATTGCGGATAACAAAAGAAAAAGCGCGATCTCGTGTGCGGTTTGTAAAGTTTTGCAAAAAATAAAAAATGTTTTCCGACTTCGAACGTAACAAATAAAGACATTAATTCGATTACGGTCGATTTCGCGAATTGAAACCGCATTAAAAAAGCGAATAAATAATGGAGCGTTGCATACTTTTCTTTTTCATGTTTTCACCAATTTATGAAGACATTCATCTTTTGCAGAGTTGCGAAAACGTCATTATCGCGTCACAATTGCTTTCGTTTTCGTCGTCGAAAATAATACAATTTACGCGCGCAATTAAATTAATTAACGAACGCGGGTATCTGTCTCTAGGGATCTTTTTCTGCTCCTCGCGCGAAAGAACGATCGTGATGCAAACTGGATAACGATCCCTATACATCAGGCCTGAGAAGTGCGCGGCAAAGGGTTAACCGTGTAATTGCGGTTGTACATCGGTTCACGTCATCGGTCCGACCGTGAATTGTTTGCGAAATCGGGCGCGCGTGACGATCGCGCCTCGAAACGGAGAGTCGCTCAACGAGAGAGAGATTTGCGGGCATCCGAAAGAATTTTTCTGGATTTCGCGAGGATCCAGATTTAGTCTCACTCGCAGCGAGAAGACGAAGAAGGAAACGAGAAAGGGGGAAGAAGAACGTAGGGAGAGATCGGAGCAGCCGGCCCGCGAGAGCGCGAGCGAGTCCGAGCAACGGGCGAGCGAGCAAGCGCGAAAACGAAACGGACTCGCGCGCCGCGCTCTTTCGCCTTGCTGCGAATGCAGGCGAACCGAAGGAAGGCGAGCTTTATTGGGAGCGTCTGGATGCAGTTTGGCCGTCCGTGACTACGAGACTCCGAAGGTCCCCGGAACGTTGACCATTCGGCTCTCTTAAAGGACTCTCCGGCTCGCCCAAGGTCACCTATTGAGCCTCCACCTCCTCCTCGACCCCTCTTCGCTTCGTGATGCTTTCCTCATCGCGAGTTTCACATCCGCGGCCTCGGATCCCCATCCGCACGCGATTCTTGTAATTTCCGTTGAATAAGTTACATAGCGGGGAAAAAAGCTCTCGCTAAAACTCTCGACTCTTCTGAAAGTTCGATATTTCAAAAATACATTCCATCCGAGTCGAGCGAACTACTTACCGAAGTTTGTGCAAGCGTCGATTTTGCATTTAACAATTATCTTTTTAAGTAACTCTTCTTTAAATAAAATTTTGAAGAACATTATGTCTAGATTTGCCGAGAAAAAAAAACATGTAAACAATACAATTATTTTCTTTGTTTAAAATGTTTTTTTTTTTTTTTAATCACTTAGTATGTAATCACTTGGTATGTAATTAATTAGAGAACTTGAATTGTCTTTTTTATTTTTGAACGCGCAAAGTTTGCGTAAGAAAATTTTAACGTCGCAAAACAACGCGACATGAGTTATGAATGCGCGCACAATCTTTGCGCACCGCACATTCGGATCCGTCTGTCTGTCCGTCCGTTCGTACAGAAGGAGGATAAAGAGACGCACGTGGATAAGTGAACGGGCAAACATCCCGTGACGCAACAGCAAACATATGAGGTATCCGCGACGAAGTCGAGCGCGCGTGCACAAGTGCACGGCATGGTTGCCGTTATTGTACGCGTGTGCGAAACGCGAGAGGTCGATGACAGAAGCCGCGGTACGTTGCACGTTCGAAATTTCGGGAAAAATGTCTGAACGGCCGGAAATGACTGCGAGGCGCGACCGACCGTTCGGTGGCGTAAGAGGGAGAGAGAGAGAGGGAGCAAAGAGTTGAAGGTTTAGCTGCTCGCGGGGCCAACGGACCGCCGATCGGCATTTAACCCTGGAATGCTTACCTGGGGTGCCTCACAATCCCACGCTGCTTTTTGTCTCAAGCAGCTCGCATGCGCGAAAAGAGATCTGGAGTGCGTGTTACGTGTTTTCTTCTTCTTGAAATTATTATTGCGTTTTATTGTCCACGTCGTAATTACTTCTCTTACTTTTATATTCATTTACACATTTTTTAATTGTGATACGAGTCACCCTAAGTAAGCGTAAGTCAAAAAGGGTGAACGTTCGAGGGTTAAATCTCAGTGCCGAAACCAAGCAAACGGAACCAAGGAAACATAAAGAAAGCCCAGTTTAAAAATATGAATTGCACACGTGCGTGCGTACACACGCACACACGCGCATGCACATAAAATCGTGCGCAAATAAACTCGGTGCCTGACATTTGCCAATAGCGATTGTTTAAATCTCGCGAAGATCAAAACAAAACAAAAAGTAATTTTGCGGCTGTAAAAATTAATGAAATAAAATTGTACAAAAGTTTTACTGATAATCGTACAATAATATTAATTCAAGACTAAACTTCGAAATACGCATTTCGTATCTGCGGTTACGTCCGATTTGAATAATCGGAAATTACAATGTCACGCGTTATTACGACGCGAGCTCATTAAGCTTTATGTCGCAATCTCTCTCTTCCTGCAATCGATACAAGGAAATGACGCGATAAAAAAAACATTGCAAAATATTAGCGAACATGTGTCTCGATTACCGTGACACAGAAGAGCGAAAAAAAAAAAAAAAGAAAACGACAATAAGTGATGATGATCGACCGATACCGCAAATGCGAGTCTTAATGTCGCGGTAAACAAGATAAAAAAAACCAAGTGATAAGAAATGCACAACCGGGCTTGTGGACACACATGTATGTATTAATTGCCGTCATGAGTAAATCATGATTGCGCGCGAGGAATTGCAACACAAAGTTGCGAACGCGGAGAAAGCAAACAGAAAGGAAGTGATAACAAAAAAAAAATCACGTTGTCGTCGTAAAATCGGTCGTTGAACGAGATTCTTCTTCACCGTCAACTCTCTTGTGCACATATATTTTTAAAAACGCAAATATATGTACGCGCCGCGCGTCGAAAACACGTTTCGCCGTTACCGTCTCAATTAACCGGGGCAAAAGGGAAGACAGAAAGCAGTGATCTCTCGGATCGGATTTCATTTTAAACAAATATCAGTTCGGCGAAATGTCATTGAACGCGCGAAAGATGCGCGTTTGTAAACGCTTGTCGAACGCGCGATGCGCCCCATCTTCGAGATCCATTGCAGAAGAAATTTTTCGACGGATTTTTTTTTCTTCGCACAACGACGACGCGTCGTTCGACGACGACGGCGACGCGGCCGCGCGATATTTTCAGTTCGACGGCGGGTCTAAAACCGCGCCGTAAGTGAATTTCGCTTTCGAAAGGCGGGTTGCCGCCCTCCGCGATAGAGAGATGCATTTGGGCCACGCGCGCTCTCAGTTCAACGAGGGTCATTCCTGAGTCATAGACCGGATGTCCCGGGCCAATGCGCTCTATCTGCCCTCCGCCTTCTTCCCCGTGTCTCGCTCTCTTCTTTCTCTCTCTCTTCTTTCTCTCTTCGTCCTTGTACTTTTCTCTTTCTCTCTCTCTCTCTCTCTCTCTATGACGAATTCCCGAGCGTGCGAGAGAAGTTCTCCCCCGCACCGCTCTTCTCGTTTTGCAAAGCCTTGCATCGAGAGATGCAGAGAGAATTTCTCGGGCGCAAAAAACCCACGTGATTCTCGCGGTATTGTTGCGAAAAAAAAAAGTGTGCGGTTTTTTCCACGAGGTTGCATCGCAGCAACGACAAAAGCGAGAGACAGCTCCCGTGTGACAACGCGCGCGCGTATTAGTTTTCTCTATTGACGCTTGAAAATTTTACGCTACTCTTTCATGTCCCGTCATTGTCCTTTCTACATTCCAACGACCGGGGCTTCGGTCTTACGTCGTCGTCCCGCTCCACTCTCCTGTAACTCGTTCTTCTTGAGCACCCGAGGAAGTCTTAGAAGGTAAACAAGTTCGCGTCGACGAAGTTCACGTCCGAATTGTGTTTGTAAACCCGAGAGCAAAGTGGAAGAGCTTTGTACGCAAATTACATGTGAAGTCGATTGTATATAAAAGTTGAATAAATCGTCGATTTGTCCGGAGAAAAGAATTGAAGTAACAAAATATCATTTTCTCTTCCCTGATTTCGTCGGCTTGATAAAGTTCGCAGTTGCTGATCCGGCAAGCGCGAAACACGAAGAAACTTTTATTTGCCGGAGTAATTCCACGTAGCTCGCCGTTTCGGGGGAAGAATCATAACTCGGGATATAAATTCGGAATGCGCGCGCGTTTCGAGGTCACAAAGGGAGAGTTCGAATAATCGTTTCTATTTCGAGGGCTGGATTACACGGAAAACGTGAGTCGGCGACCTGTGCAGAAGCCTCATTCCCCGGTCACATTGCTGCAACGTGACGGAATCCTCCCGATTCAAAACTAACAACGCGCCTAAGCGCCCGTCATTGTTCTTCGTCGAACGATGCGCTCCGCGCGCGGGCCAAATATACTTGATTCAAAACACTGGATAGCCAGAGGCACCGAACTCCGCAAGAAAAATATTTGCTCGAACATACCGCGTGAAACGTGACTGCAGCCTCGTTGCTCTTCGTGGCATATTATGTTCGGCTACACACAACGAAACAATAACAACAGATTCTCCGAAGGAGTTTCGACAATGACACCTCGATTAAGTAAACAAAAACCTCTGACGTTATTTTTTTCGCAAAAAGGGATATTTCCAAAGAAGTTTTACATTTCCAATAAACACATCGGACACATATATTTCTTTTCTCCCCTCGTGGCGGAATAAAAAGAACCAAGAGTTTCTCCCTTCTCCCGCGAATAAGAGAGATAAGATATCTGTAATTCGCGATTTTCCTATGATTTTCGAGATTTCGCCGTGACAGTGATGAGATGCTAAAAGTTCACCGCGGCCACGAAACAAAAGAGCCGGGGAGACGCGCAACTGCGGGAACAGAGGGTCGTAGATCTCCTCCTCATCCCTCCTCCTTTCCTCCAGTTCCACACGCATTCCATCCGACCGTTCTTTTCTCCTCCGTGCGTAACCTTCAACTGTGTGCCGGTATACAGGGTGTCTCTGATTAAGCGCAGCTCCTCGAGGCAGATGGGCGCATCTCGAAGATCCAAACATATCCTCCTTCCCACATCTGGAGAATTTTGTATAAATAACCACACGAATATTTTGTTCTCTTGCGTTTCCTCTAAAACTAACGTATTGTGTAAAATGTTATCGTAATGCATTTCGCAATTGCGTCTTTTTCTCAAATTAATTTCAAACATCTTTTGGAAAGCTTTTAAATCTCGTTTTTAGAAGAACTCTGCTCTTTTCTTTCTTCAGGTTCCAATTATATCCCAATCTATTGTGTCAAAACCAAATTAAGAGATATTTATATTCGTGAGAAAAAAAGTGGAGAAATAAATTTTACATGTCTTTATCTCTCTCGTGCGGACAGGCCTCTCCACAGGAAAGATCGTAAAAATGAAAGAAATGTCTTTTTCTGCAAAAACCGTCTGAAAAAAATTTACAAACGATTTTTTTACAGCGATTTGCATAACCCACTCAAATCAACGGTTCGTTTCAACGCGCGAGGTTATTGCAAATTACAGTTTTTTTCTTGCCACTAGTACACGCTGCGTGAAGTATATACAGTAAGTGAAGTATATACACCTTGGTGTAGTAACGCAGCGCGCTAATGTATAAATAATCTGTTATTCTATTCACGATACCCATAAACTGTCACCCTCGCATTATTATAATACACTTCAACAATAATTTACTGCCAATCTCTTTTTCTGAAACTTTTATCTTCTTCGTTTCTTTTCACGTCGAACTTTTAGTTTTAAGTCCCCGATGACGCGAAGAAACCGGCGGGTTCTCTACACGTTCACCCCTCGAGTCCCTTCCCTCCCGCGCAAAAATAGGTCAAGATCCGCTGTGGTGCAGCGATGCCGCGTCCTCGGAGGACCCGAGACGACGGAAAAGAGGGCGGCGAAGAAGAGAGAGAGGAGAAAGGGAGCGACACAGCGGAGCCAGATGGTGGGGAGGCGCGCCCGAGAGAAAGAGAGCGAGAGAGAGCTGCATACTGCATCGAGCGACAAAGCGGTGAGAAGGGGGTGAGCGGACGGGAGGGAGTGCAGCGTGTGTGGAGGTGGGGTGTCCGGATACGAGGGGTAAAGGAAGGGGGCGACGGCGAAGGGCAGCGGCGGCAGTGGCGGCGCGACGGCAACCGCCGCTCTGCCTTGAACCTCGCACGGTGCATTGCCCGTCGCTCAAGGGCGTCCGTTGCCGCCCCCTTCCCTTCACCCCACTCGCTCACACACATACACACACTAACCGCCTCCCTCCCCTTCGCTCGGCAAACTCCCCTTTCCCCATCGGCGACGGCGGCAGCGGGCTGTACGATCGCTCGATGGAGGCGCGTCGCGCCTTGCCTCATCGTCGTCGTCGCCTTTGTAAGCTTTAATTTGGGAACGATGCACGATTTTCTACGACATCCGAATTCCGCGTAACTTTATCGAAAATTTACGCGGATATCTTTGAGAATGTAACATTCTTGCGCGAATTTAAAACTTTGCGACCAAAGGCTTCGGTGCAAGTTCGATGAACAAGCTGCGTTTTGTTTCATTTTTAAAATCACCAAAATATATTTTTTTTCCCGTTTCACATTTGTGCGTTTAATCAAGAAAGGACGATTTGTCCTGTGATCGAAGTTTGTTTTTGAAATGCGCGATACTTGCTGCTAGCAACAAAAGGGTAGCCGCGCACGTGTGCGCGTAACGTTAAAATCAAGGTCGGTTCGAGTTGCGGCCGACTATTAATAGTTTGTGATGTTTGTTGCTGTTCAACAGCGAGCAGATGCTTCGGTGGGTTAATCGACTTTTTGGTATTCACCGACCGTCACTGTCCTTATACGTTCTCTTACCTTTGACGAAAGCTCGACTACAAAGCCGACGTTCATTCAAGAGCAACGACATTTTCGTCGCCGACGAGAGGGGATAGAGAGAGAGAGAGAGAAGAGTGAGAGAGGAAGATCTTTGCACTTTGCAAACGCTCGCGAACATTGTTGCGAAACATTCGCAATGCACGGCTTGACACCAGCCGCATATGCGGCTTGATTAATTAAAGCGCGACAATGGACGTTTTATTTTCAGAAGCAAACGCGCTCACAGCGCGCGCAAAAAGAGACGAGCGCGTTTTTATATGAAGCTCCGCTATGCAAATTATTCGATGCGCGCGTGCGACGCATCGTAAATAAAAAAAATTAAAAAAAATTGACCACGCACAAACGGAGCCGCTGCTCATCCGCAGGCTCTGCAAACACACGTACGGGGAAGTAATTTGAAAAATAAAATATTTACATTTAAAAAGTAGAGTAATGCGCAACCCTTCTTCTGTTAAATACCCGGCGCGAATTAAAAACCAAATGAAAAATTAATCCGTCTAAACATTTAAATTCAATCGAGATTCGCTTGAACAAATTTGAACGAATAGATGAAACACAAATTCCGACGAGGGGGAGTGTTGTTTGCCGTTAGAAGGAACGGGAAAATAGAAGCGGACTCGCGCGCGCGTGGGCCCCACGATGCGGTATATCGATTAAGACCGCGTCCTGCCTCGGCGCGCGAGTGACAAGCATAAAAGGCACAGCGGGTAGGTATCTATTACTCGATATTACAGACCGGCGTGAAATCGGGGTGATTCACCACCACATCGGGCACGATATTGCCCGGAGAGATGCGGGGCTTTCGCCGGGGAGAGAGAAGCGTGTGTGTCGTTGGTATTTTCCCGTGACAGCCGACAACGGACGACACGAAAGCCTAGAAACTGGTTACATCATCGCTGGTTACTACTATACGCTACTACTCGATGAGGATATTCACATGCCGGTTTTGCGTTATCGCATCAAATATGAAGAAGAGACCGATAAGCATCTCGCTTGTAAGTCCCGAATGCATAATCTTCAATTTGCATTTTTTATATGCACGGGAATATATATGTGCGTCATCCGTCAATCGATTAAAATGTGCGCGCGAGATCGCGACGTGCTTTGTGCGTATATAATTAGCCTTTCATTATATCGCGATCTTAGAGTATGGAAAATTGCGCGTTTGATTTTCGCGGAAACTTTTTTACACGTGTCTCAAGATAAATAAAATTAAACGTTATTTGCGGACGTTAAATAAAACTCGCGCTCGATGTTAATAGACCGTCGGCCTGATTACCCGAAGATCTTTAACGGCGAGGTTATTAAGGCAGACTCTGTTTTACAGATGAGAAAAAAAAAAAGAAAAGCAGGTGGCGAGCGAACCACTACCTGCGCAAAAGTTCATCGACGTGCATGCACGCGCGCGTTCCGGCGTCGCGCAGCGCCCCTTGTGTGACACAAGAAGCTAGCAGTGCAACTAGTTGCATAATCGCCTGCATTCCCCTTACTCGTTTAACTCTCTCGTCGCGAGAGACGGCTCGCAAATGCATTCCAAGCTCCGGTTGTATGTACGTAGGCGACTTCTTTCTTTGCGCGTAAACGCAACGCACGCGCGTCGGAGAGTGCGCGTAAGTATATTTATTTCATGCAAAATCTCGGTGATCGTCTTGCAAAATTTATCCCGCGTTTCTCTGCGAATTGAGAGACTGTTGTTTGTTTTTATTTTTTTTTTTTTCAGCGCAGACGATTTAACAATTCGCGTAAATACGACATGTGTAAATTGTTTCTCGTAATTAACGTTTCAATGACACTTTTACGCGCGTTAATTCTTTCCGCAATCTGCAAATTATTCGGACGGCTTCTTTTTATAATTTTCTATTTTATTGTGTCGAATCGTTCGTTTGCAGATATTGTTGATTATTTTGTTAAATGCGAACGAAAACGCCAACGGTTTTGCATCGTTCGACGTAATACACGGCGCCCCCCCGACTTTGTCGAACGCGGAACGTTGATGTCGGTTGATAAGATAAAAAAAAAGGGGAGAAGAGAAGAGAAGCGAAAGAGAGAGAGAGAGAAAAGATAGACAGCATAGGGCGCGTTCACACACATACACACACACACACTTGCACAAGTCGAGAGCGGAGGCAGCAGAAGGCGAGCGTCCGTCGAAGCAGGACGGAAGGAAGGGTGGCCCGCCGTCGCGGCGACGGCGGCGGCGGCGGCGGCGGCGGCGGCGGAGAGAAGGTTGAGGTTATAATACCAATGGAGCAGTGGCCGCATGACCTTGCGTATGCGTCTAGGTCGATGAGCCACGGTCATTAAGCGTCTCGACCGCCGAATCTTCAGCGAATTTCAGCGCAACAACGCAGTGCGCTCGGCGTTCCTTACGTAACGCGAGAAAAGGATCGGTTTATACATCATCGTCGTCATCGTCGTTGTTTAAGTTGCGCATCATGTTCGTTAGCATTCAAGAGGGAACATTGTGTTAATTTCCTGCAGTTATTTTCCTTTCTATGCCTGAAATACAAATTCGGTTGTTCGGACGCGGCAAAACGAGAAATTGAAAGAGCGCTCCGTATTTTACTATTTGAAACTACATTTTGTATAATTTTAATAAGCACAGATGAGCGAATTTTAATGAGCAAATGAATTTGTGCTTCAAAGTTTAAAGCGATTTAATCTTTTTCTGTCGGTCCGGCTATCAAAACGAATGTGCGTCATACGTAAACGTCGGGCGGAAATTACGCGGCGATTGAACGCAACGGAATTAAGGGCATTTTTTATCGGACGAAAAGCTCGCTGCTGACGGTCCAAGGACCGTCGGACGGAATCCTTTTAAGCAGATTTACAGTCGCGGCGCGACCCGACGCGATAAATGCAAAATAAATCTACAACGGAGTCGGACGGCGTTCGATATAAATAACCCGAGCGTGTGGAGACTCGCGCGTTAAACCTCGACGTTGTGCTATTAAAGTGATTTTTTTCAACGGTAAAAAGATCGACGCGTGACGAGCGAGCAATAGGCCTTGATGTGAGAGTCTCTTTCTCTCTCTCTTTCTATCTCTCTCGGCAGCAGCACCCCGTTGCGCCGAGACCGGTTGCATAATCGCCGCATTCTCGATGCTTGGTAGGACCTGCAAATGTACGTACATACACGTAGGTGGGTTTAGGGCGCGTCCGAGTGTGCGCGAATGTGCACGCACGCACGCACCCGTGCACGCACTCTCTGTGCTGCGCGCGCTGCGATGAACGCGATAGATACGCGGACAAAAAAACCGTGACAGAGAAAAAGAGGAGGGAGCAAGTCGCGCGAGAAAGAGGAAAGCGGTTTCAGAAGCTTTTGGCGAACATCGACGTTTGTAAATAATGTAAGAGATATCGCGCAAAGTTTTAGAGATAAGACGAATAAATCTTCTGGTTTTATATGCTGCGTGTGTGTGCGTGTGTAATGATTTCTTAACAATTTTTCCGCCTAAAATCGTACAATGCAAGAGATATCGCGAATAAATAAATTAGATAAGACGAATAAATCTGTCTTTTTGCCGGGAGAATAATTTCTTAACAATTTTTCCGCCTATAATCGTGTCGGGAATCTTGATGAAAGATAAAATTCTAAAAAAACAAAAAGAATAATTTTTGAAAATAATTTTCTTACATTTTTCTCAATCACGAGAGAACTTCTCTCGTGATTTTGAAATGTTGCGATTTAAACGACGATCTCGAAGACGCTCGTCGTCATTGCGCTCGATCATCGGGCGGTTTCTTCGAAATGATAGCGACGCGGTGCGAATCAACGTTTGCGCAAACGCGCGTATTATACAAGTACAAGGGAGGACGAGAGGAAACGGGGGGAGCGAAGAAAGGACGGCGGCGTGACGATAGCGACTGCAGCCGCGCTGGGATGACCTTGCATGTGCGAAGAGACCGCCTGGAAATACGACTTGGAATATATAAGCCCCGATACGACGCCCGCGTCGTTTTCCATCGTCGCCGGGCGGGTGTAACATCCACCCTCTGTGCGCTTCTCGTCCCTTTTCTGAAAAGACGCGCAGGTCCGACGCACAGGATGCGCGCGGTAGTGTATTTATAAATACCCTTGGCACTTCTTGCGTGTCTCGTTTTGTGAACGAACGAACGAGAGACACGGAGAGACGTTACGAGATGCATACGCGAGAGATTAATGCGTTTTGTCGCCGCGCGCGCGACGAGAAAGTGCAATCGCAGTCAAAAGTCGCGGATGAGCTATTTTCTACGGGCGAAAAAAATTCGTGGCTTAAAGACGACGGGGACTCGAGACGAAGTGGCGGGAGAAAATTAAAAGCCGCCGCGCTTTAAATAAGATTTGTTGCACTTTGCAAGCGACACTCTCTCCTTCTTTTTCTCTTTCTCTCTCTCTTTCTCAGCTTTTGAAACATAACGCGCTGCGTCTTCTTTAAGCGTCGCGGTGTCATTAATAAATAATATTCGTTGAAGTATATAAATTTACGCGCTGACACCAAACCGGATTACACGCTGAGAAATCACGCGTATTTTCAATGAACAAGGGAACGCGTAATAAAAATCAATAGCGATAAAAAAAAAAAAAATGCAAAACACGCGCACATACGTGCACATATGTATATAAATATAAAGATATCGACATGCGGCGCGCGTTGCGTCTCTTTTCGACGAATCGCGGTGTCATTAACTGATTACGACCGATATATTTGCCCCGACGCTTAATTTCACGACGACGACGGAGAGGGAAAATACACACAATGCAAGATAACAAAAACAAAGCGAGTCGTTGCAATTGTGTGTCGCCCGTTGTCGCGCTAATGCATATTCTACGCATCGTTGTATATTCCATCGCGATAACGATATATATATATCGAGGTTTCGAAATCAGTTAATTCCGAAACGATAAAAAAAAAGATTCTCGCGCGAGAAACGCAGCTCTGCAATTCCGACAACACGACTGTGCGCTCGCGCGTGCGCGTCCTGCAAAGCAAATGCGCGCGCACATCGCAATTTTCGAAACATTTCGTACACTACAGGAAAAATCTCGTCCATTTTCGTCGATTTATTTGTCGTCGACGCCCGTTTTTTTTTTTATTTTATCGTCCTTTCGTTGTGTGCATGTGCGCACACACCGTGAACGCGCGCGACGTGCACGAACGACACGTATCGATATGACACAAGATGGATCGCAATGTCATACCACGAAAAACAAGACGCAAACGTCGCGCTCGGGTTCATCGTCCTGACCGTCATATAAAAGCGCGTAAACACTTGCGAAATTCATGTCTCCGCTTACGTGCCGCCTTATTCAATGCCGATTAAAACGGTCGTAAACGGTTCGTATTTTTTTTTTTTTTTTTTATTGCCCGGGACAATGTGCACACATCGTGCTGTTATATAAAGAAAAAAAGCGGTTAAGAAAAATCAAAAATTCTTGACCTACGATAAAGTCGCGCAGAATTCCCCGCGGCACTTCGCGCATCTAAATTTGAACGAGCGGTTGATTTATTCGCGCGCTCGTGACCTTCGATAAGTCGCTCCTGTAATTAACGATAATTAATTATCTCTTAGCCGATGTTATGTGCGTATTTTGTACACAATCTTCAAGAGACTGTCGCAAATATCGCTTGAAAGAAAAAAAAAAGCAGATTAATTCGGTCATCATCATCATTGACCTCGTGCTTTTTTTTCGCGCTTTTAAAACACGCCTTTGACAAATTTAAAAATATTATTTTAATTATTATCTTGTAAAACATATATAGCGTATGTGATAAAATATATGTAGTAACAAAAATATATACATAATTATACTTCGACGTAACAGAGTGCGTCACACATTTTCGGCAACGCTGATAATTGACGTGAATTAAATGTCGTTGGGCAAATCCGACTTGAATTTTTTTTTTCCCGACTAGACGAGAGAGAGAGTGCGAATGTTAACAGAAAACGACCACAGGGTTTTACGACGACATGGCACACGAGCTTAAATGTCGCGGTGATCTCACTTTCGGGGAATGCCGTCCGAACGTTTCATCGAAGTGCATCGTTCGTTGTCGCGACAACGATATCGACCTCTCGGTATCGCCGACGCGCCGCGACGCCTCTCCCCGCGGGGTCGAAAATAAACGAGACTCTCTCGTGGCGCGGCGGTAATGACAGAAAGAGAAAGGGGAGAGATGAGAGAGCGAAAGAGAGGGAGAAAGAGAGAAAGAGAAAGAGAGAGAGAGAGAAATTGCGTCTCGCGCGTCGCGAAAGGAGTATCGATCGCGTTATCGTTACGAAGCGCGAGTGCGCGCGAACATCACCGGATGGCCATGAAACACGCGGCGGCGGCGGCGGCGGCGGCGGCGGTGGAGGCGGCGGCGGCGGCGAGTGTTTTATTCAACTCCCTCGAGGAGAGCGAAGCCCCCGATATTCAGAGTTTGCGCCAGTAGTGTGACATAAGAGGTACCGCCAATCGACAACGGCCGTTGTCGACGACGTGCGCGCGCGAAAAAGAATTTAACCGTGCATATAAAAGCGTAACAGGTCAATGCCGATAACCAAAGTGTCGCAATATTGACCAAGGTCCAGTTTAAATATTGATGATAATGACGTTTTGCCGATAAGCGTTGTTGTCCATGATGATAACAGTAGAAAACGATTTGTTGTCAGTAAAAGCAACGAACTGTCATGCACATACAAAAACAAAGAAAGAGAGGATGAAAGAAAGAAAGAGAGACAAAGAGATGTAATTACGTAAATTACATATTTTTCTCACTTTATCGGGCGCGACACCCGGTGTATAACAACATTATTACCGAGGCAAGGTCTCGGCTGAAATTCGCAGAAAGAATTTCGCGGCAGACGGTTGCGCAACCGACGGGAGCGATTATACTCGCTGCAATCGATCGACCGTCTGCCACGTCTCGCCGCGCCCGTCCGCCGCCTATCACCGACGATTCTCCCGTTACGCGCGCGTTTTAATTGTTTTCCGTCGTTTTCTGTACTTAACTAGTTGTCCGTTATCGGAGATCGCGCGAGTGTTCTCAACAATCGAGAGCAAACAGCGAACAAATGTTCGCACGGTAAATAAAATCGCACTGATAACCGGCAACGACTGTCTAGTACAAACACTTTTCTCTCTCTCTCTCTCCTCTCTCTCTCTCTTTCTCTCGTAATGCAACGCGAATCGCTTTGTGCTTTGCTGCCTTTATCTCATCGTTTTCCTTGCACTTCGTTCTCTTATGCAACTTGCGCGCACATCCCGACGCAATGCGCTTCAGCGTGCGGAGGTTCAAGAGTACATCAGGCGCGAGTAATACACCGAGCTTAAAGTGCATTTTTTTTTCCCCGAGGCAGACCTTCGGTTATATTAACCGCTCGCAGCCTCTCCGACGTTTATATTTAATCCCGAACGACTCTCTCTCTTTCTCTCTCTCTCCTCTCTGTCTCGGTCTTTTTTCACACGACCACTTAAGGGGTAAAATAAGACGCGCGTCGCCTTAACGAACCCTACAAAGTGTTGCTTAGAGGAGGAACGCCTCTAGCGTGCGCGCACCTTGCAACACGTCAAGAGAGAGTCATCCAAACCGGTTAAGGGGGCTATACCACCCGAAACTACATTTCTCCATCCATCCGGCCGTCTCGGGACGAAAAGGGACGCTGAAACGGGGAGGAGGTAAAGAAGGAGACGCGAGAGAGCGCGTCGAAAATCCGAAACGATCCGGGAGTCGAGAGATCGGCGCGGAGAAGAGAAACGCTCGTAAATAGAGAATTCGCTCGAGTCTTTGCCATAGACGACTCTGCCCACGCGCGCTCTCGACAAAGCGACCGTGGGAAAGAGTGGAAAATGTTAATGCTTCCCGCGAAAAAGAAAAGCACCGAAAGAGGGAAAAAAATGAAGTGGAGGAAAATAAAAGGTCGAAAACTTAATTCGCGGTAAAATTGCGCAACACCTTGACGTGAAAAAAAACCCGCCTCTTTTACTATTTTTTCACAAGAATTGTAATTAAAATAATTACGAGTTTTGTAAAACGTACGAATTCATGTTTTTCTCATTTGGAACAGATACGAGAATATAATATAAAACTATATGCATCCGCGAAAGATCTCAGCTTGTGAGAAATCGGCCGATTCGACAGGTTTCGGTCATGGATATTAATGACTGCTGCGCGGCGGAATGAAATCGATTACACGCGGAGATTCGCGGGAAGATTGCCGAAGAAAGGAAGGAAGAAAGAAAGAAAGAAAGAAAGAAAGAAAGAGTATATCGGCCTCGCGATAGAGGCGGCCAAGTGAGTGGGAAGCGCGCGCGAGAGGAAAAAGAGAGGAAGGAACGCGCGCGGTGCGAGCGCGAGCGAGAGAACGACGCTCGCTCGCTCGCATGATAGAGCAAGGTGCAATGCTCGGGCCGGCCCGATGCACAAACATCGCGTCGGGCGTCGCGGTCCGCACCAGCCAAGGTCACCCGGGTAATGTCCCGATGCCCCCTATGCAGGACAAATTCAGCCACTCGGCCGAAAGCACTCGAGTCTCGGGCGCGGCGCGTCGGCGGGACGCGACGAGGAAAGCAGGAGGAAACCGACCGATCTCTCCTCCCCGAACTCCTCTCCGCTGGAATCCGCTATTGAGTGAGTCGGATGGAGGAGGGAGCAGGCAGGGGAGGGAACCCTCGGCGGGTTGTTGAGGCCGATGCAATCGTTGGCGAGCGCCAACGAGCGGAGCCGAGAGAACGTTATTATGCAACGCGCGCGCGCTCCGCGACGAAAGCGATCGCTCGATTTGTCGCGCGTTGACTTCTTCGGTTGGTTTTCGTTTTTTTTATTTTTTATTTTTTAGGTTTTATTTTTTTATTAACGCGGTAATTTACGTTTCGCAAACTGTGTATTATTAAAGAGGCGGTGAATAAATATCGCGCGGAAAAACAAGGGAATTTGATGGAAAGAAAAAAAAAGAGATGAGATCTCCCTTTCTAAAAGGGACGCGTAATTGATGCTGCGCGATCCGTCTTCTTAAAAAAATGAAAAAAATAAAATAAAATAAAAGAACACTGGAACAGTAAGAACGCGAGAGAAAATGCGTGCTAAGTCGAAAGACCTGTAACCTTTTATGTCAGTTCCTAAACACAAAGTCTTATCAATTATTCAAACTTTCTTACGTAAATACGTATGAGAGAAAGAGACGGAAACTTTTTGACAGAAGAGACTAAACTCTCGATAAACACGAAGAAAAAAAACTGAAGTGTCTACACGTGTTCGGGAACGTGGGGTTCTTGCGCGAAAAATCGTGGCGACGAAAAAAGCAGGCGCCATTGCGCTCTCTTGCTTGTGCACAAGCATTACTTATTTTTATGACAGACGCTCGTTCGCGCGCGCGCGCGCGCACGCTATCACGAGAGCGGGCTTCGTGGAATATTCTGTTTGCGACGCATCCGTTCGTTGACGAAACCGGATGACGCTCCCGAGACTGAAAGTCATAGCGTGTGTCTCCAATGAAAGAGATCGCGCGCCACGGAGGAACAATAAAAAATATGCATACGGCGCTGCGTGGGACGCATCCTTATCGAATGGTGCGGATGTGTCGAATATCCTTGAATTACGATGACTCGTGAGACGCGACGCGCGCGAAAGAAAAAGAAAGGTCTTTTGATCTCTCAGAATTTCGTACGTTCAAGAGTCATTGCGCGGCTTTTCTCTCTTTCTGAGATTTTACGATCGTCAAGAGCGTAGCTTGAGTGACGACTGACGTCGCGAGCTGAGGGTTACGGTCTTGTCTCTAAAATGCCGAGATTTCAAAATGTTGATCGGTAACAAAAGCGACTTAAACTAACGCCAGCTTTTCATTGATTCACTTGAAGCCTTGAACTTCTTTGTGTTTGCCCTGGTGGTTCGTCATGAAAGACGAACAGACTTTGACCTCCGGCGTGGTATATCAGTATAACCGCACACACACAATCTTCAGGAACAGTCTTTAGAATTCTATGAATAATTTCGAAAACTTCATAAAATTCTAAAGACCGTTATTTTTTCGATGTTTAAGCGTCTCATCAAATTTCGACTTGTCACATCTAGTATTTTTCTCTCGCGTAGTTGTTCTTTTCGCATCTTTAATTTTCTCGAATATTTTAAATTCTTGATTAAACTTCGTCGGAAAAAAACAAATGTAAACTATACATATAACAATGTGTCGGAGACGAGACTGCCTGCGTAGGTGCGAAAATGCGTGTCGTTTTCTTTCGACGCGCGACGGAACTTCACGGCTTTTGGCCGACGCCCAATTAGCGCGCGCTCCTTTCGCAGCATCGTCATTATGCGGTTGCGTCTCTATCGTCGCAACAATTCTCCAATCCAAACTAAAATAAAGCGCGCGTGTACTGCGCGCACTGCGCAGTTTTCGTGTGTGTATACGCGCGCGCCAGCGGGAAAATTGATTATTCATGAGTTGATGATGAGCGAGAATTCTCAGAAACGAATGCGCCGAAACTTTCCTCGCGATTTAATTATCAAGACAATCGCCAAAACTCTGCGATGACGTAATTCGCGATCTGCATTCCCGACGAATCGATTGTTATTTCGACGGACGTATAACATCAGTCACGAATTCGCGCTAATTCCGGGTAATTGATCGATTGCACTGTTTGTTTTGTTCTTTTTTTTTCTTTTTTTTTTTTTTCGTTCGTGCAATTCAATTCTCGCTGCAAATTTCGCAAAAATTACGTCATTCATACGCGAGCGAATCAATATACGAACGCGAGATAACGCGAAATGCGATTTTAATCTGTTGCCGATTTATTCGCACGACATATATTTCTATTCGCAAACTGCAACTGTCATTTTTTAAAAATAGATTGTTTTACGTCGAATATCGCGTAGGTATATTGCGGCCATTCAACACGTAGATCATTTGGCGCGTGTCGGGGCGCGAGTGAGTAAGCGCGTATAAGTGTGCACCTTTGTTAGATTTCGTAAGATCATTATACGTCGCCGTGATATAATTTCGTTCGGCACGTGGCTTTTGTTCACTTCCTCCCGATGAATAGGCAAACAACACACAAGCCGCGTCTTTCGCGTCGATACTTCCTCGATACGGCACGTGGCGGTATATATGCTGCTACTACGCCTTATTTTTCGCTCTGTTTTCGTGCGGATTTATCACATTTTCTTTGTGCGTCGTGCTTCAAATTCAATTCAAGCAGAACCCCCTTATTCACACGCGGTTTAGTAAACAACCGTGTGTATTGCGCTCTTATAAATGAAAGCGTTTCATATCCTTTGTGTGTTTCAATGTATAATTTATCAGGAATCACTTTAGTATTTTTTACATGTGTAAATGGATGTTTTCTTATGTAACTCAGGTTTAGGTGTTTCTACCTTTGTTATTCAATTAAGCTTTGTTAGCATCAGTATTTTTTTTTTTTTTTTGACTGCTATCTCGCCTCTTAAGATGCGCATCTCAATTACTGAATTTTATTTTTCTAGAGTTTATTATTTTGTAGTATGCGTTTTTACATGTGCCCGCTACAGATGATAATAATAATTATTATT
>QVNV01020156.1:0-12981 GCA_014825455.1 Pseudomyrmex pallidus
AAACTTTTGAAAAATTGTATCAGGAGAACATAACTAGCAAAGAGGTGGCACAAAGACTTCGTGCTCCTGATACTTTTTCCTGGAATTTGTCGGGATTTCTCGGAAATTTTTGAAAAATTGTATCAGGAGAACATAACTTGCAAAGAGATGGCACGAAGACTTCGTGCCACCTCTTTGCCAGTTATGTTCTCCTGATACTTTTTCGAGGATTTTAGGTAGAGAAGGTAGTAGAAATAACAACTACGAACAGTTTTTACAAAATCTTTATTGAACAGAGAATATATTTTATTGTAAAATGAAGTAGTGTGCATATTTTTCCGTCCCACTTTGCACAGACTGCGGACTGTCAGATGCAGTAATATTTTTTACTGTTTCTGGTGTGGTTAAAAAATAACACTAGACAATCAAACCCGTCAGAATATCAGGTCTCAGTCAGAAATAAAAGAGATATATTCTGCACTAGATATACATTTATCTCTTTGATTGTCTAATGTTATGTGTCATATGGATTAGAATTGAAAGTGGTGTGACATGAGGTTTGATCTGGGGTAATGACAGTAGTTCAGAATGGACTCTGACCAATCAGAACTGAGTTCACTAAAGTTATGATTTGATAGTTTCGTGTAAAAGTATCTTAAACCGGCATTCATAGTCAGCTTTTATGTTTAACAGTAATTTATAATTATATGGTGCTTTAATATACATAATATTAAATAGAAATACCTTTTAACGGGAATTACAGTATGTTTCTGTACTGATGTTATGGTTCAATTTATTACATACACACATATATACATATATATATGTTATTTGTAACGTTATTAAGTGACAAATAGTTTTACTCCGTTTTGTAAGCGGAGTAGAAAGAATGAGCAGTGACGTTATCGATGCAACGTTTTGGACAAGCGATTGTTAGTTAGTCGGTAAGACGCTCGTTGGCGCTACTCGATGGCTGAGAGGGTAGTTACCCCTTTGCTCTCAGATCTTCTTGTCTAGTCTACGAATTTTCGCTGGTCTTACATCGCGTGCTTGAAAAATAGTGCATCGGTTTTTTTAAATAATTAAATTGTTAACGATCGATTAACTGTCCAAGATAACAAAACTTTGTGATGGGAATAGATTGGATTACTTCTTTATTGATGAGGAATCAACAGATAGGTAAGTAATGTATTTTTGAATTAGCAAAATAGAAATGTGATAGGATTATGTAAAACAAATGCGGACATGGTCATTTGCATGTTTTCACTTTTCTTTTTTACAAAAATAACTCTTTATTTGTAAACGAGTTTTGACACAGTAGTCATTCCAAAAAGACAAACATTCAGAGATTTAGATTCGTAGAACGGCAGTCGCAAGAATTCTTCAATGGCGAAAAATCGTAACTTACTTAATAACACTCATGCTTTGGCAATTATTGATGAAATCTTTCGGTTTTTTGGCTTTTCTTTTTCGTTATATTTTTTTTGTTTTTTTTTTTTGGTTTCGATATTTGATTAAAACACTTAGACAGTGATAGTGAAATCCTTGGGCGATTTGGAAAGTGAGTTGTTCGAGTGGAGACCGGCCGATCGCTTTCTGTGCAGCTTCAGCTTCATGTCGATGTCGCACTCGGCCTCACTCGTCTCGTGCACGTCCGTGAAGCCGCTCGGTGGCTTCAATTCCAACGTAGACAGCTCGCTGCCCCAATCGTCGTTCCTCCTCATCATTCGGAACGTACCCGCCGGCTCCTCCAGGAGGCACAGCGACTCGACGGACTTTCTCGTGTTCGGCGGCTCCTTCTCCAGTCTGTCGTAGGAACCAGGACGCACCGGGTGGCTCGGCGACGCTCCTCGCGAGTACGAATGCACTCCGGACTCCGACAACTTCAGCACCGGTCGCAATATACCGGGAACGCGACCGTCGATCGCGACGTCTGTTGTCGCGCTGCGACTCCTGCGGGGAAGATCGAATAAATCTTCGCGCGCTGAGAAACTCGGATTTCGAGCATGTAAAACTATCCAAACGTATAAAATAAAGTCTGAGCGCAAATTGTTTCATTAAAATTAACATACATCATCCAAAACTTATTACGTCAAAAAATATGTGTCATATTTTACATTTATTTTTGCGAGAAAAACGGAAGAGGAAGGATGGGAAAGTGGCGGACGCGATTTTTACCTTTGCTTTTCGAGCCTCGGGAAAGTCTTCCTCTCAGAAATTGGTGACGGCTCGGTTGATGTACTTGATTCGTGCGTGTGGTACAGCACATCTGGAAAGACGGGACGTTGACGCGGGAAGCAGTTAGTGATTATCGCGTTCAATTACGGACGAGGCTGGCATTACGCCGCCTCCCGGACACAGAAAACCGAATACTAACTTACTATGATGAACCGGTCGCTGCACCAGGGCGAGCCGTTGCTCCCGATTCACGGAATTCGGTCCCGGCGAGCGCGCCATTATTGATGTAGGTCCGGAGTCGTCCAGGTGATTCGACGACTCGGTGCGACTGCTGGTGCCGACCTCCGTGTCGCTGTCCGAGCCCAGCGTGTCGTATTCCTCCGACTCCGACTTGAACGACTTCGACTTGCGTCGTGCTCGACCCCGTACTTTCGTGTATTGGTCCACGTCGCACTGCAATCGATTCGTATCGAGTTCTTGACGAGCTGTTTTGGCTCTTGTATAGCAAATAATATATGAACTCTTCTAAATATAGATATATATGTACATGTAAAATATTTAGACCGTGAATATCAAACGCAGAGTATTCTTAGTCGACTGCAAAATATTGAAGACGGAACGTGGATCGAGGATAAATTGACACGAAATATAATATTCGCTTAAGTTCAACGAAAGTTCTTTTCTTGATGTTTCATTTATCAATCTCGTTTAAGAGAGAGTCGTGCTTTGATGTATATTTCATATTCATATTTCGATTCGAGTCTAAACGATATTTAAACAATCAACGTGTTTCGGTAGAGTTTCCAATTTAAAGTTTCTTCCGCAGCGAAGGGGCGCAAACAATGATCTTCGTGTATGTAAGTACTAATACAAACGGAGGAAAGTAATTACTCTAGTTATACGTCACGTGACCACGTTAATGAGATTACTTAGTCGCCGTGACTTTGTCCGGGAAAGTTATCTGGACGTGGCAAGTTTGGAAATTTATTTTTTTTTTTTTTTTTATCAGTCCGGACGTCGCGCAATTTACGACGAGAGGGCGCGGGGCCGTCAAAAGAAGGGGATCGCAAGACGGATCGGCGACGTGATCGCCGCCGCGTGAACCGTTGTGAGAAATAAAACGTACTTGAGCACCTTGCAGCATCGTCTCGCTGCGTTCATAGAAGAACGCCTGTCTCATGGGGTTCGCCGAAAGATTTTCCTGCTCGGGCAGATTGAAGGTGGCATACGGATAAATATCTTCCGAATACTCGGGTATTCGTTCCAGGGCGCTCACCTCGCGGCAAGGCGACTGTTGTCCCGGTTTCCTCACGGTGGCGTAATACTGCTCCCTCTGTTCCATATTGTGTTTGTTGTCTAAAGCCGCCTGCGTTTGCGAGCTCGGATCATTCGCACCCCTGGATTCCTCCGCATCTAGAAACGGAACGTGCACTCGTATCGGCGGACACTTACGATCACAGATTGCGCAACAACTGGATTACATGTTGTTTACATGTGTTACATATAATATAATTTTATACATTTATTTATTACATTACAGGATATAACACATATATAGAAGAACTCCAATTTGAGACAATATTACGTACGTATTGTATTAGGATAGCTCTAACAGAGTTGAAAAGTGATGACACAAATCAAAATTCAAAAAAATCCAATGACACAAATTGCATTTTGTGAGAATTTTGCGCGACGTTTTAATTCAAGAACTCCAATTACGCGAATTTAAATAACAAAATTTAATTCTAAATGCAAATAGCTTGTACTACAATGCAAATGGTCGATTTCGCGAAAATCGACAGTCAGCATATGTAACATTCGTCAGCATGAATATTACAAAATGAAAACTTATTTTGTATATCGCAAATGTGTTTTCTTTTTGTTTATTGTTTGTTTATGTAAATTTCTAAAATTAAGCTGTTTCGCAGTCAATCGACGACACATAATTTAAAAAAAAAAAACGAAATATCGGTTTGTGAAAGTTTTACGATATCCGGACTACATATTGCTGCGTCGCAGCATGAACGCGGATGCACTTCATGCGTGCATTTCGTACGATAGAGTTTTTTAGTGTATTATAAATGTAAAATTCTCGAAAATTGCGCAAACTTATACATCGATGCAAAATACTCATTTTCATTATGTAGGAGCAAAAATTTGAAGGAAAAAGGACACTCGATCATTTGCAAAAGATAAAATTGAGTCATTCTCAGAAGATTTGCCTTTGTAGTTACATCTCGATCGCGTTTATCCAGCATTTCTTACAAAATACGCATAAAACAAGACACTCTCTTGTATCCCGACAGATATTTAAAACACAATGGTCGACTACGTGATTCGTTTATGAAGTTTTTAATTAAACCAAACGCTCGCGGCCGATATCGCGGACCGCTGCTGTTGACATTGTACCTGATATCGAGGATAGTTGACGAAAAAATAAAACGTCGAGACTGTCCCCACCCTCTTCGCCTGCTCTCTGTTCCAATTCACCGCGGAATCGTTACAATATGTACCAAGTGGAATACGCGAAAATAAACGGCATTCGACAGATTTTTTCGACGCGCGCGAAAAAGCGGAATTCTCCTCGTATCGCCGGGGTCTGTGTGTTTTTCCCTTTGCCCGAAACGTTGCGCGATTTTGACACAGAACGAGATTTTTTTGCACGTACAGACTCCTCGTGTATACTCACGTGTCTTGAGGCAAAAACACACGCCGGCGATGGCGAGCACGACTGCCAGCACCGAGATGACACTGGGCGCGAGAACGTGCGCGTCGAGATAAAGCGGCGTGTTCTCGTTCTCCTGCGGATGATCCTCGTGCAAACGATTGTTACCGTTCGTCGACAACGTGCTGAACAGGTACTCGGTCTGGGTGAAACCGGCGTTGTTGTAAGCCGTCACGCGGAGCTCGTAACTGGTGCCACTCTCGAGATCCACGATGGAGTATTTTGACTGCGGCGGCACATTATTGGACACTGCAACACGTTATTAATCAAATCTGCGTGAATTTAATCTCGCAGATCAAACTTTGATGGAATAATAAACGATCGGGAATTAAAACTTTCACGTTTTAATACGCGCGCGAACTCTGTTCGGTAAAACGTGGTTAAAAATTAAATCTACTGCTTTCCCAAATATACTTCATTTCCAAATTAATCCGATTGATTAATGGTCTCGTTCTTCTTTTTTTTTTTTTTTTTTTCGAGTACCATCAAGCGTTCGTTCTTTGCCTCTTTTCCCTTGACTTCTCGAAAAGTTGTAGGTTCTTACCGAGCAACCAATCCCCGGGCAGCCTCCTATATTCGACGACGAAGTAGGTCAACGGGCAGCCACCGTCTTGCCAGGCCGCCAATTCCAGAGTAACGAACGTTTGATTCGGTTTGACGAAGTGATGCTTCGGCGGCGGTATCGGCTTCGAGCCGTTGGTCTTCGCCGTCTGTATGTCGCTTGCGCTGCCGCTGCCGATCCGATTGAACGCCGCCAGCGTGAACTGGTACCGCGTGCCGCACTGCAAACCCTCGAGCAGATGCGTGCTCGCACGCCTGTCCAACATCACTTCCTCCCACTCGGCGAACTCGCGACGATAAGCCAGGAGAAATCCTTTAATAGGCGCGCCCCCGTTGTCGCCCTGCTTCCACTGCAACTGGATGGCGTCGGGCGTTGTGCCGGTCGCCAACAGAGTCGGCGACGTTGGCGGTACTATGCGTAAAGTTTACCAATTAGAACTTGGCTCGTGCTCCGCTCAAGAGACGGCGAAACATCCACCCGCCTCGACACATACACACACCCGCGTTCCTTCTCTCTGCTCACTGAGAGATACGTCTCTCTCGCTTTCGGCTAAGAATTCATAGGAGTTATCTTATATAAAGTCGCACGCGAGTTTCCGCGCGGAAATGCAGCAAAGAGCTTTAAAGAGGATCTTATAATATCCTTCGTGTTATCTACACAATAGCAATTACACGATTACAATTCTAATTTAATAAATATTGAACTTTTTTTCTCTCTCTTCTTCTCTTTCTCTTAATTTCCCTCCACAAATACTTTCGCGAGCAAACTATTATCTGTTTTTTTTGGGGGGGGGGGGGGGGAAAAACTATAATTAGCGTCATTCTCGATTTCTTGCACGTGTAACCTACCCTGTATGTGCAGCGTGTACGTAATTTCGTCCTCGCCGAGTAAATTCTTCGCGTGACACGAGTAATTGTCCTCGTGATTTCTCTGCACGTTTCTCAGAGTCAAGGTGTTGTCGAGTTCCCCGTCGGATCTGCAAATCTCGGACTCATGAAATTTTTACTTGCCTCGTTTTTTTTTTTTTTTTTTTGTCGCCACTCGACGCTCGGTCGAGGATCGCCAACGACGAGGCAGGGCATATTAACGTCCACCCGCCAGGGAACCACGATGGGCACACCGAACGATATTATGGCAGCTGGAACTAATTAAAGGGGACTTGGAGTTTCCATTCGCGCCATTTGCGCGCTCTATTACATATATATATAACATCTCTCTCTCTCTCTCTCGTAAATGTGAATATATTATTATCGAAAAGTCGTAATAGGTCACGCGCTCGCTATTGATCGGGGAGAATATTCCACTTCGAAGAGCGTTTTCCTTCAGGCAATCAACTATCGCCCTGTGAAATTTTGTATTCCCTTGTGTGTCTGATTGAACGCTCGTTTCAACCGACGACGACACAAAGTCGCATGATATTTCGCCGCGACTTGACTAAAATGAAAAGTTTGATCGAAACATTCGCGAAACGCGTCCCGACCGACGTGGTAAAGTTTTGCCCCGGCGCGAGAGAAAATTTTGCAACAACTCCGAGACAACGCCGAGAAAAGCGACTTACCTTTGCTGCTTGGCTGAAGTTTGATAACCGGCGTGCTGGAGCCCGGGCCGACCTTCGTCGAGGCGACGACCCACGCCTCGTAGGACTCGTGCAGCTTCAGCTCCTTCACCTCGTGGTGAAGATTCTGCGGCAGCAGAATGATCTTGGTGATCTTCATCTCTTGGCCCTGATCCAAGATGCGAATGTAGACGGTGTACTGAGTGAGCAGGCCGTTCGGTCGTCGCGGCGGCAGCCAAGAGATCGTAACCGCGTTTTCCCCGCTGACTACCGCCTTTACTCGTTCAGGGGCGTCGGGAACTGTCGGCGAAATTAACTATGAAACGCCGCAGCTTGTGCCGAACGTGTTCTGCGCCTGGTAGTCTTCGCGCGCGCTAACTTTGTTTAATTTCTGTTACTCTTTTTTTTCCCCCTCAGACAAGAAAAGCGCGAAGCGCACCAAGCATTTCCGCGAATGTGACAAAAAAGTTACTCCAATTTCTCGGGTTGACAACCCTTCTCCAAAATACGTCGCTACCTCAATAAGAAATTTCGAGTTTGCAGCGTCTTAATTAGAGAGATATCAGACATATATATACGTATATAGTTGGCTTTTGTGGGACAGACTATAAATTTTCCCAAGCGTTTCTGGACGAGAGCGACAAGAAAGAAACAATTACAAGTGGAGCGTGACAAAGCGATCTTCCTCATTCAGCGTGGTGACAATTGCAAGAGCGAGCGAGACAGGGCGAAAATAAATAGCAAGTAATTAAAGTAAATAACTCGCCTCGAGGGGCGACTGCCAACAACAAAAACACACCTAAAACTGTCGTAAAATTGTCAACTTTTACGGCTGATCTCTCTCTCTCTCTCACCGCAGCGGTGGGAATAAAAACGATCTTTCCCCGTCGAGGGAAAATTCTGAATCTCTTATCGAGGTAGAGAGAAACGCGCGCGTGTATATATTGAAAATACAAAATTAAAAAAGAAAAACAAATTCTCTGTGAGACACATGGAAGTGATCTGATTGTCGTTTACCAGTTTCCCCGGTGGTGCAGGACACGGGACTGCTCGTGACACCCTCGCCGGCCCGGGTGTAGGCCAACACCTGCACCGTGTAGTTTGTGTACGGGGTGAGCGCGTGCAGTACCGTGCTGAGGGCATGACTGATTTTCGTCTCTCGACCGGTTTGCGTGTCCGTGCCGGCTCCGCTCGCCGCCTCGTACAGCAGCTTGTACCCCTGCACGACCCCGTGAACTTTGTCGGAAGGCGGCGGTTTCCAGGTCACCTGGATGTTCTGACCATTCAGTGCGGCGCAGGCTACATTCTGCGGTGGCGCACTTGGAACTATGTCAAATCATAGTAAAATCGCTGTAACGCATTTGCCTCGGTGTGTGTGCGTGTGTCGGAAAAAGCGCGAATTTTATTTATGTACTGAAAGATGCAAACTCTCTCTTCGACGTTTTAACACATTCGAGCGAATCGAGAGAGAAAGACGCGAAAAACGCCGAGAGTTTTGACATAAAATTGTGGATAATTTGCGCTAAAACGTTACGTAACTGTTTTCAAAGTGTTACGATAAAAAATGTAACGAGATATCCTTTGCTGTCATCCGGGCTAAATTTTAACTCGCGCTCGGTGTTGAGTCGCGTAAAAGCTCATTCCGCAATTCGATATCGTAACGCAAATAATTGTCGTTGTTGTTCGACGTTATGCATTATAGATCGATATAGAATGTTTGCACAACATGCGCGGTGTATGTTGTGCGAACATGTATATACATGCGATACAAACTTTAAATTATAATATTAATTTGCAATTTGAAACTTGATCTCATCATTTGCAATTCTCGATTACATTTAGTTGGTAATCAAAATGCAAAGAGATACACGGTCCGCCCGTCAAAGCGGCACGCGATGTAATTGCTTTTGTTTAACGTGTCAAATAATATTTTTCGTTTCGTGAAAAACAAAAGTGCGCAAAATCGCGCTCGAAACGGGAAAGATGAAGAAGGCGACCGGCGAGAATTTCCCCGAGCTTTCACTCACCGTCCTCCAACGTCTGCGCCATCACGGGATCGGATCCCGGGCCGTCTCCTTTGCTATTGACCGCCTTCACTACTACGTTATACTGGGTGTATTTTCGCAGACCGATCAGTTTGTACTCGTGCGAACCGTCCCCGTTTCCCGTGATGCCTACTCGCGTCGTGTTTGTCAATTGATCGTCTCCCCTGAAATAGAAAAGGCACGAATCACGGTTCGTCGAAGCGCGAAGATAACGCGAAGCGCCAAAGGAGCGCGCGTTCGACAGTCGTTAAAATAATCTACCGTGTCGGTGTCGCGAAAACAAAAGACGGGAACGAAAAGGAATATATTTCGAAAGAAAACGTTAAATTGCATCGCTCGTGGAAAGAGTCGCGTTGTTTTTTCAATCGTTTTTCCTCCCTCTTTCTCTTTTGCACGCCCCGCTTTATATATTTCAATTTTTACTCTGTAAATTTTAATATCGGCGAAACGCAATATTTATTATTTCAAATTTATTTTGAGAAATGAGATTGTAAGTAAATAGACTGTAAAATAAATAAACAAATAGCACACGCGCTACGCGATATATGTATATAAGTTTTTTTTCGTTCTTCTTTTACTCCATCTACTATTATCAGAAAGTTGACGGCAGTCTGTCTAAAAACGAGAAATTTCTGGCACGAAAGTTCGCCGGAAATCATCGTCCTTATCGCTCGCGTTTATTACGTTCCGCTGTCCGATTCGAATATAATGGAAGATGTAACAAACGTGAAATTCAATGGAATGTAACTACGGGAGCTAAAAGGGGACAAAAGGATTTTAAGAATTCATGGCGCTTCTTTGCAAAACCAGCGCATGAATTATTATTATTATACCAAAACACATTATTGCATCAAATTTTGCGAGTTTTTAATAATCGTTATTCAGAAGCAATTTCTCTTTGCTGTGTCAAAATTAAGACCAGACAGATTTTTCTATCTATAAAAAAAAACCTGAACTACTCAATGTAAAACTGCATACAGGCTGAGACATTGTACATGTTCAATAAAAAAAAATACCTTCTTTAGATTACAACAATAATTATTTATTTCTTTTTAAAATTTTGATTTTTGTTACTTTTGAAATACATAATAAATCTATTGGAGTTTTTTTTTTATATCTTGAGTACAACTTTCCGCATAACAAAATAGGTCACTTTGCGCGTGTCAAATAGAATAACACGGACAATTAAATTAATTTTGTCTCCAAATGCAACATTTGTTTAAAATATTTTCTCACAAATTTCTCCTTTCTTTTAACGAATGCAAATTTATCGCATCTCAAATGTCTCGGCCTGTACAAACTGTCTCCTGAATATGTACACGAGCGTGTATTTCGCGAACTGATGATCGCGATCATCGGTCGAGATCTCGGATGCTCGATGATGAACGCTAAATGCCGTGGCTCAAGAGCCACGGTAAGCAGATAACGATACCCGAGATTGGTGTATTCGATGGTATATCCGAGCAGTTCGCCGTTCCAGAGGGATCGATCCGGCGGCTGCCACGTGATCTTGAGCTGCTGCGGGCCCAGAGATTCCACGGAGACGTGTCTGGGCGGTCCACCGGGCTTTTCGCCGTCCGTTTGCACCTGTTTTGCAAAATTTCGAGAAAACGCCCCCAACGGCGCACGTGAAACCAAAAAAAAGCGATCGATTTCGTCGTCGATTATTATCGCAACGTTATTAAAAAAAAAAAAAAAAAAAATTTGTATTTTTTTTTTTTTTTTTTTTTGGTTTTGATTTGATTTTTCGACAATGTTTGATACTGACATGAAGGATGTCGCTTGGCGCTGATGTTCCAAGATGATTTTCCGCAAGCACTCGAAAGTGGTAGGTAGTCGCGGGTTTTAGGGACGATACCAGAGCGACCGTGCTGTCTCCGGCTACCAGCTTCTGCGTGTTGTGCTCATGCCACACGTCTTTCCAGCAAAATGCAACAACGCTTAGAAGGATGCAGTACTCGAACTCTTTTTTTTTTTTTTGTTTTGTTTTTTAGGTGCGAGTCTCGCGAGGCGCGGAGATAATGGCGAATCTCTCTCTCTCTTTCTCTGTCTTTCTTTCTCTCTCTCTCTTCTCTTTCTGCCCGCAAATCTCCGGACGTTTTAACGCGCAATTAACTTACATATAGGCGCGCGCCCCGGTGGCGGGCAAATCCACCGTTGGCCCGTTAGTCCGGAGGGTTCATATACGGCTTAATAGTTTGCAGTCGGTTCGCGAAAGATGGATTGCGCGCGACGAGCGAGAGAAACAAATCGATCAAAGCAAATGACATTTTAATGGAGGACGAAAGTTTCTCCGCGACTAGAGCTTCACCGGCGTCAAAACTATTATTTGCTCTTGAATAAATAAATACGTCGCGTCCGAATATATGAGTCAGTGCGCGCATTTCGGCTCCAAGATTGACTTCGAAACAATTACCGGAGGCGGTATGCCGCGGCCTTGAATGCAGATTATCTCTAGTTTTAATTTGTAATGAAGGAGCACGACTACTCGAACGCGGCATGAATATGCAGATCATTGGTGATAATTCATCTCCCGCGAGTGTGTTTCGATGGTAATTACACGTTCGCGGGAAGAGCGATTATGTGAGAAACGTTGCCGGCCCCTTCGCTCTCCCCATTCGCGAAAATATACATATATATCGTGTATCGTTTTGGCGAGCGTCCACGGAAATCTCGATCCTCGCGAGACTCGATTTTGGTAAAGGGCGATAATAATTCTCGACGGTGCTTGCCTCAAGAACATGTTTTATGCGCGTTAACACCACGACGCTTCCCGTGCCCCTTCGTGCGTTAAGTTCGATAATTTAACACCGGGTGCGGGGGAGACTCTCCCATCTCTCTCACTCCCTCTCCCCGAGTCGATTAGGCGTAAATGAGGACATCCAAAGTTAACGAGCGGCCAGGGCAAGGGGCGGTTTCAAAGAGAAGTTTGTGGCATGAAAATAGAGTGAGCGAGAGGAGAGGCGGGAGGGGAGGGAAAGATGCGCCGGTAGTCGAAGAGGTGGAGGTGTAAAACAAAGACGGAGGAGCGCGGGAAGATTTCGCAAACGACTTTACAGAAAACTTTGACTTGGCTGTCGTAATGAAAACCGCCAACCTCGGAGAAATCCTGCGTATATATAAAATATATATATATATATATATGTATATATAACAATTACATACATTCCTTTACATATACGAAACGCTTCTCTCGCGCGGAAAATAAAGAGACACTTCATTTGCGTTTTCATCAAAGAGCGCTTAACAATGCAGCTCGCGCGCGCGATGCTCTGTGTGTGTGTGTGATTGCAATTTAATAACATTAATTCCATTAAATCCAATTAAAATATAATCCGTCCAATTAAAATGTAAAATTTAATAAACATAAAAAATATATACGTCAAGAAGATCGAGCGCTCGGTTTTGTGTGAGAACGCAATGTAACAAATGACGGTCGGTGAAAACGAATTGATCAACAAAGAGAGAGAGAATCGAAAATTACGCGAGCGAGCGTAAACGCGCGCTCAAACACGCGGAAGAACATCAAAGAATTAGGGAATTGGCCCCGCGGTCGCGTATATTACACGGGTATACAAGTCGTTAACAAATTCGCGGTGTTGTGTTACACGAAATCAACTCGACACGAGTTTACAAATGGGGGAGAGAGAGACACAACGTAATTATCATTGCTCTTGACAGCGGCGGCTCATGCGACAGACTGGCGCATCGCGTTGCGTTTATGCCCGTCGGATGTGTGTGCATCTTGAAGTGACGTTACAAAACAGCGTGTTACGAGAGAAAACAGTCAGTTCGTATTTGCTAGAGTTGCTCCGTAAAATAAAACGTTAAATAGGACACAAAGTATATTTTTTCTCTAATACGTGAGTGTGTGTGTGTGTGTGTGTGTGTGTGTGTGTGTGTGTGTGTGTGTGTGTGTGTGTGTGTGTGTGTGTGT
>QVNV01020158.1:0-14201 GCA_014825455.1 Pseudomyrmex pallidus
TAGATAAAAATGGTGCTAGTGCTTTTATCTTTACGAAAGATAAAATGGTGTATGGAATAGGAAATAACATAAAACAGTTTGGAATAGGAGATACATATTCCAATCGTACAAACTTTAATAAACCTTGTAAACTAGATTTCCTATGTGTACAAAAAATTAAAAAGCTTATTCATTTTATACATTATGACACAGCTGATTTTGCTTTTAATAGTATGATACTTACTGAAGAAGGGAAGGTATGTATCAGATATATTTTATACATGTGTTACTAGTTTTATATATTACTACTTTATGGACATTTTTATGTAATGTTTTGTATAACAGAATAGCTGTTACATATAATATTTTTGTCTTTCTATTAATGGAACAAAATTATCTTTATGTCCAGTAAAGTGAAGTCTAAAAAGAAAAATATTGAAATTGACAAGTTTATTGAATAATAGATTTTTATGAAAATAAAATTTAAAAAATCTGACAAATGACAAGATACATATAAGATGATTAATTTGATGATTAAATAAAAAGTAATAATTTAATAAATTGATACAAGATATAAATAAATTTTACAAAAAATTAACAAAATTTATATATCTGATAAAGTATATCTATTTTATATGTAAGATCTTACAAAAAAAGTTTATACCTATATATTATTCGAGATATATAAAACATAGTGTGGTGTTCATTCTATTGCTTTTGATAAATCTTTTTGTTTTACATATATATCATATAGAATATATATATACTTTTATATGATTTTCTTTTTTGAAAGATATATTCATGGGGTAAGAACAGATATAGCTTGTTGGGAAATGGAGATCCACCGTTTTACGATGTATACATACCCGCTCCAGTATTAACTTTATTCAAGGAAGTTGTCATTGACATTGTGTGCTCAACGCGTCATGTTCTTGCTCTGACTCAGCGTGAAAAGGTAAGAATTATAATTGAATTATAACTGAAGAATTATAACTTATTTTATTAGTATAAAACAATATTATAACACATTTTAGTTATACACATGGGGAGAGACATTGTCTCACATACCAAAAGAACAATATAATAACTTTGATAAGAATGATAAGATCAAACAAATCTGTTGTGGTGCATCCTTGTTTAATATTGTTTTGACACATTCTGGTAAAATGTATAGTTGGGGTAACAATCATAAAAAACAGCTGGGTACTTACTGTACCGAGAAATATAATGATTACACTGAAAGAGTTACTATAATTGTATCATACGCAAAAATAGGTGATTTTATTGTTGCATATTTAAACTTATAATGTTACAATTAAAAAAATATACACTACTGTATTGCTAAACAATTACGATTTGTCCTCTAGTTAAGGTAGCCTGTGGTTGTTCTCATGTAATTGCACTCGATGATAAAGGATGTTTATTTCATTGGGGCTCTTACATGAACAATGATATTACAGATTATCAGGTATTACACTTTTATTAGATAGATTATTATAGAATGTTATTAAAAGATAGCTTAATAACATTGTGTATCATTTTTTTCTGCAACTATTATACAAAAAGAAAGTTATCTAATTATTGATTTAGATAAAATGGAGTATGGGAAAGATCATAGATATAAATGCTCTGCCACATAAACATACAAGCGTCGCTCTTAACAGCAGTGGATGTGTTTATATATGGGGTCACTATCGTAATTCATATATTTCCAAACCAGTAATAGTACAGGCTTCAAATATGTGGGACATTTTTGATTGGAGTGATATACCATACGCTATTTGCATATCACCGTTAGTGCCTTCGAATAATGTAGGAACTGATGAAACATCAGATGTAATGGAAAGCCTTGAAACTGCTTTTGATGACTCTGTATGTGTAATTTTACCCAGCAAACACAGATATATAACAGCAACATTGTTGTAATAAAATGAGTGTAACAAGTAATATAACATGGTCGTTGTTGCATGTAACATCCATGTTAGTTGTAATTTTCGACTTATTGTATATTGCAGTTATATAATATGAATATAACATGTAAGTAGAATGTAATTGTTATATAGTTACCAGAAATGTTATGTGACAGTTATAATGTCATTACCAGCTAATAACAAGCAATATAATAAATATGTGACATAATTATATTACACTTATAAAACAAAGTTATATAACATTGATGCTAATAGAGTATAACAGCTGTTATATTATGTGTTACTTCTATGTTATATAGCAGTTATATTCTGTGTTTGCTGGATTATTTTTTTATAATTTTTGAATTTGAAAGTATATAATACTTAAATATCATAGAAATATTATAAATATTGAAACATTATTTACTAATATATATATACACACACACATCTTTAGTAATATTTGTTTATGTGAGAATTTGTATGAATTTTTACTGTGCAGCATTGAAATTAGTTTTTTTTACATGCGTTTTTCATTCTTAAGTTTTCTCTTTTTTTTTTATGTAGTCGACTAGCGATTTTGCTGTACAAGTAGAGGGCAATGTTATTCATGTCCACAAAACTATTCTGAACATTCGTAGTGTATATTTCAGAACCATGTTCCAAAATACATGGAAGGAAAATAATCAGAAGTAAGCAAAACAGAGAATATTAGTAGTATTTTTATTTACAAAAATACATTTTATGTACAAAATGTTTTTAAACTTGCTCCGCGATTACTTTGTCTTACATAATGTTTGATTTCCGATAGTGTCTTGATTCATGATCAGTTTTCCTATGATGTATATAGAAGTTTTCTGAAGTACTTATATACTGGAAAAATCGATCTGTCTTGGGAAAAACTAATAGGTTTGTTTACAATTTAAAAAAATATATTATAATATATTCACGTGTATATAATTTTAAGTGTGATTTTTCAGCTATATCAGACATATATATTTTTTTAGTATTATATTTAATTATAATAAATATCATATATTATATGTGTGATTACTATGTTACTCTAATTATAAAAATAACATGTTTCTTTTTACAGATTTATATGCTTTGGCTGACTCATACTTAGAGACCAAGCTAAAAAATAAGTGTATTCAAATGCTTAAGCAAAAGATTACTTTAGAAACTGCTATTTTACTCTATAATACTGCAGTTAAATACAATGTAGAGGTACGTATTATATAGATTGCAATAATGTGCTATCAGCGATAAGTAGCATTAATGTGTATGTGTGTCAACTAATTATAATTAATTTGTAGGAACTGCAGAAATCGTGTTTCAAATTTATCTTGGATAATATTTGATTGATAAAGGAGACGGAAGATTTTATCAAACTAGATGAAAAAAGTCAAATTCATTTTTTATGTGCAGCAATCAACTTATATTCTTAATTACTTGTGAAGGCTTTAAACCGTCATTTAACGAGGTCTTATTAACGTACAACTTAATTGATGGAGAATTTTGTGTTTGTGAAGTTTTGTTATAGATGATTTTTTTTCTGTTCATATTTTACATCAATTTTTCTAGGCGCCTGTTTCATTTCACATAGCACTTTTTTCTGTTTTTTTTTCTACATATTGTTTGCGTCTTTTCTTCTTCCATGTATTGCGCTCAGTTGTTGAATACGTGCTAAAAAACACCAAAATATTAATTTGTAAAACTGACGACCCGCCGATCGCGTCTTCGAAGAATAGCAAAGATTGATTGGCGTTAAAGGGAATTACGACGTTTTGTACTTCAGGAACACATGTACGTAATGCGCTCCCGGAGCACATTGTACGTACGAAGGCCGATTCGGACGTAAGTCGTCAGTTGCTTAACGGAATTGGAACGCGCGCGGACCGGAATATGGACAAGTAGGGTAGCGCGCATCCCGACAGAGAGATAGGTACCGTGTGCCGGTGTATCGGGTTTCCTTGGTCCAGGAGGTCGACGTTGTTTCGAGCAAGGTGCTCGCTTCCACGGGAGCTGCCATGAATGAACCAAGCGTATCCTGAATCTATGTATACGCGACATCTGGTCTCCCGAGCCAACGTTGTCTTCTTATTGTCAGTCGGCTACGCACCGATCAGACCGCGTAAACCCTTTACTTACTTGAATATCGATTTTGTTTGAAGAAATTTTTTATACGAGTATGTATTAGTAAGATAAAATATGAAATAAAAGGTAATAAATAATGGACAAAAAGATGGCCGGAAACTCGCTTAATCGTTGATTCAGTCAACGTCTTCCTTTCATGGATAATAATCACGAGCGATATTGTATCTTTCGCAGAGACGTTCTTTCCGTCACGCTACGATTCTGCGCTCTTTTTTTTTCTTGCTCGTGCCATTACGCGCGGACCATTTGTCTCTTTCGCGAACGACGGTCCATTGTCTCGTAAGTCTCCGGATCGGGGATTGCGCCGGAAATCGGCCATCGAAAACCGCACCCCCATGTCCGCGCGTTATATGACGCAACGTATAATCTTATAAAAACAATTCGATAACCACGTCTGTGTTGCAATTCTCCCGCGAATTCCCTTCCGTCATCACATTTTGATATTACATAAAAATAACGCAATGTACATCGAGGATACGATAGGATCTGAATTGCGACGGCCAAAATCGAGCCAGGCGCATTGTCAAATAGTTGCGGAGATAATTATTAAGAAGGCTAAAATCGGTCATGTGCTCAGCCCGTCATTAAGTCAGAATACTTAATGTCAGAATAATATCAGAATCTAATTCCCGACGTATGTGTATGTTGAGAGACGAGACATGGGTTCAATTATAGCATATCGAAGACTTGGGGCTAAAATTAATAGGGTGTTGCGGTAATATTTTATGACGCGATCACAGACGACGATAACGTTTGATATTGCTTTGAAATAAAAGACGCAAGAAGATTCTTATTTTCAAAGCGAGATTGAATTCTTTAATAAACGATTCGATTTAAATTTAATTTTACATTTTTACACGACATTCTTTTGCGATCACGTAATTCACGTATAATAATTCCAACACGTCGAACAAAAGTCGTCCGCACGCCTGATCTTGATTTCGCACTCTATTACTCCGTTATTCGGGGCGTAATGGACGACACGGCGATGGAAGAAGAAGAAGAAGAAGAAGAAACGGGCGGGACACGAGAGGCAGCGAACACGCGGAAACAAAAGCACGGGGAAAGAACAAGAGAGGCGATCGGGAGGCAGCACAAAAGGAGCAGCAGAAACCGGGGGCCGAGAAGGCGGGGGCGAAAAAGAGGAGCGGAGAGAAGAGTCCCGTTGACGGAGATTCGACGAAGCAGCGATGTTTAATCGGTGTTGGCCCGCATCAGGTTGATCGAGGACCCCCCAACCGGGTGTTGGAGGACGACGTGGGTCCCCGACGAGAAAAGGAGAGAGAAAGAAAACGAGAGAGAGACATCGATGTAGAGAGGTCCGGGGAGAGCTCACAAGCGGAACCCGGGGAGAGGCTGCGCCGCCGTGCCGATCAGGCGAACAATGGAGGCGGGATGCTCATTTGTCTGCGGGCATTGTTGTTCACCCGGCCGGAAACACGAGCCTCGTACTCTTCTTTTCCCCTTCCTCGGGGCCGAAACTTTGCTGTCTTTCTTGCTCCTTCTCATTCTCTTTATCTCACTCTCTCTCTCTCTCTCCTCATTGCCTCACTATCTCTTTCTCTCTCGTTCTCTTTGCCAACCGTGCATTATCCTCTTCCTGCGTGTCTCCCTTCCTCGTCCTTCGGCTCTCTCGTCGCTTTTTTTCAGTACGAAAAGTACTGGCGATGATTCCGCCAATCATGTCGCTCGACGTCGACAGGTCGATGAGTGCAAAAATTTCGGAATATAACCGCTTTCACCATATTCGACCGCGAGGCGAGTCGACGCACGTTGTTACAAATGTGTCGGACTCATCCCGTTGAGTCTACTTATCGATCGGTGAAAGCGCCACAATTGAGGGCCTCGCAACGCGTGATTCTTAAAAAAAAAAAAAAAAAAAAAAAAAAAAAAAAAAAAAAAAATGGTTGTTCAATCATCGAGTGCTCTAATTCGCGCTGTTGTGGCGTCTCATTTTTCTCCCAGTTCTCGCCCAGGTATATTCCACTTAAATTAAGTATCTGATCCGCTCTGGGTCAGAGAGGGTCGTTCATTAATGACTGCTACGAGCTATTTAAGAACACACCTGTCGCGTTAAGAGTCCATTACTTAGATCACTAATATCTAGCGCTGCTACTTTTTAACGCTGATAGATTTTATTGCTACTTAACGATAAAAAGTTTGATACTACCAACAATAACGTTTTCTGTTGCGTTACCGACACAAACTTAAAACACAATAAAGTAAATAAAACATCGGGAAAAAGATCAGCAACCTCGCAAAGAGCGAGGTTTTATAGCGCGAACTCGGCTGCAGTTAATAATCATATACTACCGTCAGTCAGAAAGCCGAACCGAACCACTCGCAAGATGAAGAAAGAAAAAGACGGTCAGCCGGTGAAGCACACGGAAACAAAAAGGCGCACACGGGAGCGTGTGCGCGGGAGGTTTACCAAAATAGAGGAGCAATTTCGCGGACGGCCACGTTCACCAGCGGTCATCGAAAAGGGCCCTCGTTTTACGAGCGCGCGTTCGACCCTCCGACCGACCAGGAGCCGGCACGAAGCGGAGAGCAGACGATCCGAAAGATCGTTCGGTGAAGAGAGAGAGAGAGAGAGAGAGAGAGAGAGAGAGAGAGAGACGATTGAATGGCTCTGCCAAATTAATGATGATTTATGGGGTCGGTGTACCCCAATACACCATTCTATTAACATCGCATTATCCGACGGACAAATTACACACCAACGATCCGCGCGCTTTTTCAGGCACCGGTTTCGACACTTTTTATTCGCCGCATAACAAATGGCCCGATATGCGATTATCAGTGACGCGTGCTTGACATACAGGAACACTCTATCGACCGTCGTAAAAAAAACGAGATTGTGTGCTAATATTTTTATAATTGCGTCTAGTACTTTTGCGCTTATCAATCTCTTATACATAATTGAACGAATAATTTTATTAACAAACACATTTTATTAATAAACACTCTTTTGTTTTTATTTTTCTACAGGTATGTATGTTATACATTAATATACGTTTAATCATAACATTATATATCTAAACGTCGTAAAGTTACCCCTTCCTAGTCCCACCTTCCCAGATCCACTCAGAAATTGCGCATCGGCGTTTCTAGAAAAAATTAGTTTTTTTTTTAAACACTTATATCTTCGGAACTACTAGAGATTTTTTCAATTTGTTTTTTTTTATCGACGCAGAAGTGTTCAAACTTTTGATTAAAAAAAAAAAAAAAGAAATTGGAAAAATATTGATTTTTCGCGAAGATATTTGATCTTAAACTCGCGTGGGTCTCACAGATCCGGTCTGACTAAACTCGTAGGTTATTTTTAAATCTGACCACGAAGGATTAAAAGTCTATATTTAAAAAATATGTTTTACGTAATATGATAGTTTTTTTTTTTAAGTTAGAGTAAAACACGAGTGTCAGCTTAACCTTTCACGCGTCCATTTACGAGTTAAACAGCTGTTGTAAAAAATTTGTGATGCGAGTAAGTTGATAACGTGTATAATGAAAACGATAAAGAAACGATAAAAGTTCGATTATTGTGCGATAAATCTGCTCGATATTTTATCGATACTGCATATTTTTGTCGAAGAACGTTTCTCTCTCGTCCTCCCTCTCTTGTCGCGTCTCCGCAAAGTAATTCACATTGTGTGCAAAAATTGATGCTTGATATATTTTATTAATGTTTTCTTCGTCGGTTATTATACGCGACACGCATACATTTCTCGATAAGTATCAATACTGTGTATCTCGCCGTTGCACAACTCTCTTGCTAACGTAAACTCTCGCGAACGATAAATATATCGCTTCGCGGGTTTATGGAAACCTGATTTATCGCAAATTACATTGGTAATATTTATATTATAATTGCGGCAATGTGCAGTTTACGCTTTTGTGTTACACGTTTATTCTACAATTACAAATGTAAATACAACCGCGCGTTGTTCAAAAACTCGCAGTGAAAAAAAAAATAAATAAATAAAAATTCGAGGCGATCGATTTTTCTTACAGTTTTGCGGTCGGATTTGGACGGTAGCCATTTTGAAGCGCGGACCCAGTTTCACGGCTTCTTCACCGTGACGTGGAAAGACGTGACGGTACACATACATGCAGGGGGACACGGGGAGAAAGAAGTGAGAAAGAGAAAAAGAGAGAGAGAGAAAGAGAGTGCGTAGGGGGCGCATTACGGCTCATTGGGCAAGCGAGCAAATTCGTCGCGACGTACCTCGTGGATTACGTGAGGGGACCCCGCGCTTCGTCGGTCCCCAAACTTGGGTCCTACGGACATGGAGGAGGGGAGGGAGGGGACACGCACCGCCGTCTGCCTTATCTTCGACATCGCGGACCTCACGAGCTTCCTTCTTAACGGGTGACCGAACACGAGCTACGTTATGTGTATATATCGATGTGTCTCGTACGACACAACTTTGTGCCGCTCCACCAGGGCCCTTGTACGCGTCTTCCTCCGCCTCCGCCTTCTTCCCCCTTCCCCTTCCTTCTGTCCCTTATTGCGGCTGACACTCTTTGCTTGCTTGCGGCCTATATGACGACCGAAAACGGGACGATTTGTTTTACTCGTCATAGTAATGCACAATGTGGATTTGTAAAAATTGCGCGTGTCTTTGACACTCGAATATTCCGGGAGGGGGGAGGAGGGGGGCGACCCGATGTGGCGCTGCAATGCGTCATAAAGGTCATTAAAAGTTTATCTGAACTTCCTGTCTCTCTCTCTCTAGGAATTTCAATCTCCTATCTTTACTTCTTGGAGACGTTTATCTTGGATTATTTATAAACGCAGATAAGAGAGGCGAGCCCTCGTATAGAAATAATTTTCCGAGCGAGTAACAACACACTGTGTTTCTTCGTTACGTTATCATATTCGTGTTCAACTGTATAAACGGACTGTTCGATAAATTAAAACTGATAAGAATCCACGGGATTTCCTACGTTTCTCTTCGGCAAGTTCGCCGGTTTTTCAAGAAAGGATTATCCATTATCGAAGTCTCTCTCTCTTCACGAGAAGACGATCAAGAAGTTCCAGGAAAACCCGGCTCTTCGAGAGAGAGAGAGAGAGAGAGAGAGAGAGACCTCCGCTTTCCCCTCTTCCTTTCTCTTTTTTAATTTCTAATTTCATTACGAATTCTCGGACGGCCGCATAATGGTCCCGGCTCGTCCCATAGGCCATCTGGCACGATCTATCTAACCGGGATCTATATCTGTATGCGTATCGAAAAGATCGATCAAGATCGATCAAGAACGGAACGACGTCTAGGCTTCTCGACGACGGGGCAAGCCCCGGTTATAGTTTGCCAAGGCGTGTAATCATGTTGCGATCGAATTTACATGGCAAATTGCGGCAACGCAGAAAAAACGATTTCCTTCCTAGCGCGTAATGGGTGAAGGATTTTTCTGTCCGTGGAACGAGAAAGAGAAAGAGAGAGAGAGAGAGCGCGCGCGACTTTCGTTCCTCCTTCGGAAATTCATATTTTGTCTACCGGGATTCAGATTGTCGATTCCCGCGGCGCAATCATTTTTAATATATACAGCAGAGCGCGTACGCGATATATCGTAACGCAAATGTATTTACTTGATTATTATTAGAATACACATTAATGATACATAATGAAATATTATTATCATGTTGTTATTTCGAATGGAATGTCGTGCGCCGATTGAGGAATATTTTTGTTGAAGCGTGTATTAATAAACAAGAGCGAGAGATGCGAAACAAATTGGCGCGCTAATTGAAGATTCGAGGTAGCCGGGAGGAGCAAAAATCGACAGACGACTACGACGACGACGATGACGACGACGATTTTACGCGACACACATGACGCAGCCAGACGGAACGAATTATTCTAATTCGCCGCTCTGTATTCGGACCGGCGCGTCTCTCTAGGAAACAGTCATTAGGTCTCTTAGACGTGCCTAACCGGACCTAGACAATGGCTCTATTAGCGAGGTGGACTTGGAAACGAGAACAATCAGTCGAATTCGCGAACTTCAAGATTTTCCGTCGCGCGCGCGACTTTTCTTGTCATTTTTTGTCTTTATTGAGCAATAAGTCTTTATTAATCCAGCGACTACAGCGAGTCGCGTTATAATCTCACGATCTTATACATCCTTTTCTTTATGCTTATCTTTCCGTTGCAAAAAAAATATTTAAAAAATCTGAAGATAGAATTACATCAGAATTTGCAAGTTTTCTCAATTACAGAAAGAACTTTTAATTTGATATTGTCCAAAATAAAGAGCGCTTCGCGCTTACTTATTTTCGATCGTTCTCATAATCATTTATCAGATAACCGCGTTATCATCCAAGATATTTATAGGACGTTTGCGAAGAGATAGACCCCGTTCATGTATTTCTAAAGTGGGACATTCGCGCGCTGGAAAAAAAAAGAGGCCCGAGCATTCGGCCAATTGGCGAATGCAGGGCAAACACACATCGCCCGCGTTACATAATGGGCCTCGGGCGTCTCTGTAATAGCGGGTATAGCCCGGGTACATTTAGATGAGTTGACTCCAATTGGCGTACGTACCGTGAGAATCCAGTATCTGGTGCGTGGACAGGCCGCAAACTAGGAGGGGAGAAGAGAGAGAGACAAGAAAAAACTGGGTGAACTAATCATGCAAATTGGTCGCGAACCTCCTCCCGCGTTGCGCAACTCTTTATGTCTTCTGTGCGTCGGCGAGTCTGCGCTATCTTTGCTGTTTATCGGCTATAATTAGACAATCGAATTTTTGACGCGTTTTCCATATTTCGCGCATTTATAATCTCTCGACCTACACGAAGCGGAAGCTGATTCCGCGCGCGGTGTCTCTTCTCCGCCACCCCACCGTTTCGCAGTTAATGATACACGTCGCCTCGATGTATCGCGCGACGTTTGTGTCATTATTGTAATTAACTGATTTCACGTTCGCTCGTGACGTGACGCCCGCCCCACCGTCGTTCGTCGTCATCGAACTTGCGAACACGATCGCAGTCATTATATTATAACCGATACTTTACACCTATAATTATCTAATTATATCTGCCGCGCGGGGCAGGATAAATGTTTGTCGTTGATTTTTATTTGTTTTCGTCGCGCGAGTAAATACCGTCCCGGGCGGCGCGTGTGTCATGTTGTGCGCGAGTCATTAAAACACACGCGACAAATAACGGTTCGTATTACGAATTTCCGCCGCTTTTAACGTCAAACCTTAATTCAAGCCAAACATATACACGAAATCCAAAAATTTGTATCTCGAACTAGCAGAGAAAAGAAATTGATACTTCAAAGATAGAAAAAACTTGGAAATTTCAGAAAAAAAAAATTTTTTTTTCAGACTCTCGTGTATCAACGCGATTGACATCGCGACCGACGACGAGGAGATAACGCAATTTCGATGAGCCACACATGTGGTGTATTGCGCCAATGAGCAAGTGCGGATCCCGCGGAGTGAAATTCTATCGACAGATTTCTGCGGGCAGAAACGGAAGAGGCAGCCCGCTCTTTGGATGATTATGCAGCTCGGCGTGCGACGAGGCGCGCTGCGAGCAATGTGCGAGGCTTCGCGCGGCCGTCAATTACGATTAATTAGAGCGGAGACTGACAGCGGACGCAGCGACGGGCTACTTAATACTTTAACTTGTCGCCAACCCTCCGCGCGCGACTTCACTTCCTCCGTCCGACGACGTTCGCGTCGTTGCGTCGTTTCACGAAGCGACCGAGCCTCGCGCCTCGTTTCGCGCGAACACCAGGGCTCCTCCGCAAGATTCGTTCGCGAATCTGACAGGATGCGAGTTCGGTGAATTTTAAAACTTCCGCCAGGTTGAACATATTCTCTAACGCAAAGATATTTACCGTATATGTAGCGGCGTTTGAAGAACAAAAGCAATATTCTTCAGAAATTTTGTAACGACGCATAATCAGAAACGATTATCCTCCAAAGACAAGAGAGATGATAAATGATGTGCAGTTAGCGAGTTATTGCCAGAAAGAACGCTCTTTAGTAATTAATTGCGTTTTAACAAATTGAGCATCAGAGAAATAATTATCGAATTACGTCAATTAATGTTTAATTAATCGTTTAATTAATCATTTTGTATCAAATTGAGTTAAACAGCGCGATCGTGTTCGTGCTTTTGTCAATGAAACGGCACGTGGAAAGGATTTAATGAAAGTCGAGGAATCGGCCCGTACGAAACAAGCATAAAATGATAGCTTTCTCTCCTTCTCTCTCTTCTTACAACCCCCTCTTCCCCTCCTACGAAAACAATTTGCGAATTGAAACGCACGAATTAAATTGCTCTCGCTGAAATGACATGCGGTTCTTGACAAAGCACGGGCAACACACATACACCGGCGCGAGCGCGCCGCGTCTCGCAGCCGACGAAACGGAGCTTCTACGTAATGATATGGTTTTCGGTTTCTGTATTGAAACACGATTCTCGGTGGGGTAGGTCGCGCGAGTGTCGCGTGCGTAAGCACACGCGTGTAATTCCTCGGGAAACAACTCTTCGACTCTTCCGAATAAACTTCCGTTTATTCGTGTCGTCACAAAAAAAAAAAATCTCGACTTTCAAAATTTCTCGGAGAGAGGAAAGTTCGATTCTCTTTTAGAATCTTTTCAAACGTTTTGTAAACTTTCAATTTCACATTGCAATCATAAATAAAACAACGTCTTGTAAATTAATTCTTCGTGGACCGACACAGGTCTCTCGGACCCATCCCCAAAAATTTCAAACCGGTGTCTCTAATTAAAGTAATTAATAATTAATAATTAGGTTTTTTTAAAAGCTTGTATCTTCTACTAGAGATTTTTTTAATTTGTTTTTTTTATCGATGCAGAATCGTTCAAACTTTTGATTAAAAAAACAAAAAAATTGAAAATTTATTATTTTAAAATCGCGTGAGTCTCAGACTCGGTCAGTCCAACTAATAAGATGTTTTGGAAATCAATTCACAAAGGGTTAAGAAATATATTAGTTTCCTGGATTTTAAACTTTATTTCAATTCACGTCACTTATTTACAAGGTAAAATTATCTACAAAATTTGAAACATCCCGAACGTTTAATCTCCCTTTGCCTTTCAAGGTAACAATTTAATTTTATGCGCGATTTTTTCAATTCTCCGCGAACTGCAGTTCGTTTCTGCGAGTCTCGCGAAGGGGATATAATAGACGACTGGTCTCACCGCCAACGAGAAAGAGGTAAGATCGAAAGCATCTCGCGCAGGAGATGCAGATGGGCCGTCAGCCTCTTTTCCGCAGGGGCCAAGCAATAAATTCTACGAGGGGTGGCAGCGGATCGAGGGCCGGTTCGATAAGCATCGAAGCATCAGGCGTCGTGGAAGTGCTAAGTAACTACCGATCGTATCGGCAGATAAGAGAGAGCTCGCTCGTCTCGACCGCGCGGGCCCTTTCGCGCATTACACTCGAGGAGGGAGAGATGGATATATTTATTGTGTCCCGGGGTGCGAAACGATCGACGGAGCGACAGGTCGTATCGCGTCCCGAAAATCGACAGGCGACAATGGAGGTGCGAACAGCGTAAACAGTCGTGTTGTTTGGACGTTTATGAATCGAATTCCGACGACGTGCTGTGTACAGATGGCAGATAAGGGTGAGATACTGTCCCGTATCGTAGCTACGGCTAAATCACCTCTGGGAATAGCGGGATAAAACGTCAATTTCTCTCAGACTTTTATCAACGTAACTCCTGTTGAGTATCAAAAAGTTTCCGAAGTGGTAAAATTAGCGATAATGAAGTTTTTCGCGAATAACAATTTATCTCGTATGTTTTGCAAGAGTAAGTAACGGTCAAAGATTGCGATTATATTCTTCCAACGCGCAGCGTACTGCTACGTTCTGGATCGTATTAATCCGATGTTCTTCAACTGTTTTCGACGCTTATCCCATAAGAGGGTCGCAATTTGTTGTAATGACGTTACGTCTGCGTCACCGCGTTGCCTAATCCTATAGACTCTCTACCCCATGAAGCTGTCAATCCCCCGAAGGATGTCTACGAAAACCCCATTGGACGGATCGCCCGACCAATCCCCGAGCGCAGAAATACGGGTGTCATTATTCGGAGGGTTCCCGAGATGTTCGACATATGTTTAGTGGGTTGGCGTTTTCGACCCGCGAGTTTTGTAGGGCAATGTATA
>QVNV01020159.1:0-10945 GCA_014825455.1 Pseudomyrmex pallidus
ATTTTTGTTACATTTTTGATATATTGAAAAGTCTCCGAAATTCATTTGATTATTTTCTTTTAATCTGTAGAGCCGTTTTTCTATCCGAGAAATAATTACGAAAAACACCTCGTAATACGAATTATTTCGATCGGTAATAACAGGAAGGTCCAGGACCCTCTTAAGAAATTATTTCATTCAACACCCAAATATCTCATCGCGTCTGGCAAATTGTTGCATGGAAACGGAGTCATCCGAGAAAGGCCGAAACCTAGTACGTGTATCTAGCTCGGTTTGCAAGCTTGCTCGAGAGACGTAATACTTGGAAAAATACGCGCGGTGCACATAAAACACGTAAACGCGTCGAGAAACGGGAAAAACGAATGTGGCGAGCCTCAATAAGTGAGATAACGACCCCTCGTGTATACGTCATCGAAGACCGTAAACTTGAGAGAGGGCAAACCTCGGACCAAGTGTCTCTTTACGAGTAAGATAATATTTCTCGTTGCAAAAATTCGATACCTTATGTAAAAAGCAACGACATCGTCGTCGCGTCCGAGAATCGGCGAACAAAACGACGCAAGTTGTTCGCTAATCTCGTATTATTATTATTATTATTATTACTCCGTGTCGGTGAACGCGTTTCAACGGATGCGTTTTAATGCGACTCCGAACGCGCGGTCGTTTTCCGTTGTGTGCACCCTCTTTCGCGAGCCATAAAGTGAGAGCATCGAAGAAACACTTCCGCCTTTGTCCGGCGCCGACAGAAAAGCCGCAGAGCGCGCGGTGACACATAATATCACATAGGTCCGTGTGTGCGCGTTCTATATTAAACCTGCATTTTAATGGTGATTATGATTATGATTATTCCGGACTCTGTTTCTATTTCTTCATCGCCGCGCGTTGTTATCTTTTCGTGTTCGAAATCTTATCTTTCTCGACAAGAAAATCGACCGCCTTGAACGACGAGACGATTCTCAACGAGAGAGGTTCGAACACAAACAATTCCTCATTCTTCGTTGAATAAAAAGAAACAACGAAAGAGCATTCGAGAACGGTATTTTTTTTTTTTACTTGACACTTTGATACATAGTTCGTCGCTCTGCTTTGTGTTGCGACACGAAATTGCATCACGTCACCAAATGACACACGTGACGAACGCGATTTAATGTACGAGAGATGAAATGCATAAAACGGAGTGTCGCGAATGCTCCTTTTGTTTGGAGAGATTAGTTTTTTTTTTTTTTTTATTTGATTTTTCGAAACAAATAAGATTCTTAAAATTTCTTTCCTTCCAAATGGATCTTTTCATCTCGACACATGTCAAAATGATATTTGCAAGCGAAATTTCAATAAAAACGAATCTTTTGCAAATTTTAAGATACATGTATATTTGTCTGTAAATTTTTCTGAAAAAACTTTACCGGTAGAAATCTCTCACAATTCTGTTGCAATCTCGAAAAAAGCTCCTTAATTTGATCAAGCATTTGTCTCATGGTACATCTTATTTCCATTAAAAATCTCAAGCGTTAAGTTACAAATGGCGATGGACGCGCGAGAGCGCGAGTTAATGCGTTCAATTAAAAGACGCCGCCACATTTGCGCCGTCCGGATTAAAATCGCGACAAAATCTCGAACTGGAAGGGAAGGATTACGCGGCGAGAATCGCGACACACATATGCGCGGAAGTGCGTGCTCGCTTTTGTACGCGGGGCACGCGCGTGCACCGAGGAGGAGAGACGATGACGTAAAACGGGCATTTGATAGATGGCGACGTCGGTGATAACAGCTGCAGGACATCGCGAGACGAATTGTCGCGGCCTTAAGAAAACGCTCGTCGACTACCACGACGACTTTGTTTCGCGGAGCGAAACAGGTGTTTCGAATACATACTTTCGTTCCGCAACCACCTGCGAGACATTAACCGCTAATTATATATATAGATCGAATTTGCGCGCAAAACCGCGAAAAACGTCTTTGAAAAAACGCGTTCGAGCAGACAGTGTAATTTTGGAAAATACACTGTCGCTAATTTTCACGACTCATCTTCGTTGAATGTGCTAACTTTTTTTTGCGGATAATATTGTACAATCAGTGCGGTAAACGAACGTGCGATGAGCCGCGAGAGTTGAAATTACCGAAGAGATTATTAAACAGAGAGAGTTTACGAGATAGAACGCTCTAGAGTTTAATAGAGTTTTACGTTAATCGCCGTCGCGTTTAATACACATGTATATGAACGTTATTAATTTTGATGGCGCGGGGAGAGGACAACAGCTTAGAGCGTTAAATTATTGCGGATTAAACTCGAAGGCCACCTGTGGAACGTTGAAAATTGCACAAAATGCAAATTCGTTCGAGCAAAGAGCTCGAGATAACAACTCGCCGCGCTTGCGAGTGCGAGCAGAGATCTGGGGTACTAGGAGTCACGCGAAATTAGGTCCTAGACCACCCTGGCGAACTGGGTCATCGGTACACGCGCAGTTAGGATACGCCGCCGCCGGCCAGGGGTGTCTCTCGTGGAACTCTGGCACAGAAACTGGCCGTCGAAATTCAAACGCGAAATTTCTCACCGGTTTTTACACAAGATGCAAATCGCGCGCACACAGCGCTACTTCGTTTCCGATAAATTTCAATATTTTTTTTAAACTACGAAATGATATTTTTTTTTTTTTACCGCTTGGCGCAATCAATTTTTACAATCAGATTTGATTACAAATATGTAAAAATGAACAACCATGTCCGTGTCACTCTTTTTCAAATTATTTTCTTTCAAAATATTTTCTCTTTAAGAAAAAAATTTATTTGTTAAATGCGCGCGAGAAAATATCACACAAACGCTATTTAATTTAATACTTTCGCAGAGATAAAATTGTATGATGTCGTCTGGCATATCTCACCGATATAAACACTAACGTTTGTTTCTTTTTTTATCGCGCCGGCCCTGTTTTAACCGCGTTTGCGGCGATCCGCTTGTCAGAAACGTGTGCACCCGTGCCGTTATCGGGCTGTACGTTGCCGGTTCCGCTGTTCCAAACGCCGTGTGCGCGCGCGTTTCTCGGGCGCAATTCTCGCGGCTTTCCGTCGGCTTGAATTGCGCGCGATAGCACAACGAAGGAAAGGTATTACATAAAGCTAGAAGCCCGGTTTCCATAGCGTAATCTAAGAATAAATCGCCGCCGTGTGTGAGCGACGACGATAGTCACCGCGCTAAGAAGATTGTAACTCTCTATCTGTAAGCTGTCCATGGGTGTCGTCGGTTATAAAAGCGCACTTTGTTCGCTCGGTCAATATAAACGACGATATAAAGTCGATTGATATTTCACGTTGCTGCGGGAACGAAACGTGACAAGCGTGAAATAATGACAAATATCATCTAACAGGTGGAAAATAAAACAATTTCAACACGTGTATAAATTTAACAAAATTTTTGTGCGAGAGAGACAAGCGTTTTTTTTTATGTTTTGTTTTAATCGAGACTTTTTCTGTGCGACGAGAAAATTTCGACACTTTATTATTCGAAAGAGAGAGGCATCGCGCACGTTGTCGTAATTAACCAAACTCCACTTTCTGATTATTACAGATGCAATTACAAGTGGAACAGGTCATTGTCGGGGCGAAGTTAGGTAACTGAGAGATTGTAAGCGGACCCTCTCTCTCTCTCTCTCTCTCTGAGATAATCGTATTGTCACGATTTCTCGTGTCTATAGCGCGACGACACCTGCGTGTGGAAAAGGGGGAATGCAACATCAAAGAATCCTTCCGGCGCGCGAAAGAAGTTGGTTTATATCATTAGATATATTGTTAGGAAAACAATGACGACGCGAGCGCCATATCAAACGCGGTTGTTTACGCGCGCACACTCGTGTGAAAGTATATTTAAAAAAGTAATTATACAAAATGTAAAAACGTAAGATGCGGAATAGGGTGAAAAATATTTCCTATAATAATAAATCGCGCTTTGCAGGTCAGTCTCATTACGTGCCGTTTTTGCAATTATTATCGCGTTATTTTCGCATAAGCGAAACTTTCACGTTTTATACATGAGGCGAAAATCAATAGTAACATCACACATATGTACTGTTACACTTCTCTCTCGCGCGTCCAAAAAAACTCCATCGAAATTTCTATTCGACGCGATATAAAATATATCAAGGATGACGAAAAGTTTTGTTATCGAGATCGAATTGCATATCGAAAGCACGCTTGAAAATAATATTCACGCGCGTTGATATGTCGCGCCCCCCACCGAAATAAACACACACGGATTTCCGTTTATCGATTGGCGAATACTCTATGAAGGCGTTTTGTTGTTGCCATAAGATAGCCGATGATGGAGGAAAGTCAGCAGCGTCGTCGCTCACTTTTTCAAGAGAAAAAAACCGGAGTCACACGAGACGAATAAAAACAAAAACAAAAAAAAAAACTCGTTTTAATCGGCGCGAGAGTAGCTTGACGCTTGTTGCACGTCAGCTACGAGGGAAACGGGTGATCATGAAAACGTTTCCGAGTCGCTCAATGGCAGGTAACGCCAACGTGTGGAACGTATCACAATAGAAACTTTTTGCAACGTTGTTTGTGATAGGGTAAACACCACCGAGCCCCCACGTGTACAGTGAATGGCACGAGCGGCGAATGCGGAGCAAAATTGGTGTAAATATCGCCCTTTAGGAAAGGTGACGGTTACGCAAATAAAAAAGTCGAACATTTTTTCGAGAGCGTCAAACCGAGATTTAAAAAAAAAATAGTTTGTCTTTCGTGTAAGCTTCGGTGAGTGAAATACGACTTAGTTTTGTGTGTAATTGTTTTTTTTTTTTTTTTTGGATTTTATTTCATCAAACTCTCTCAAAAACGAACTTTTGTGTTTCATAAAAGCGGACGTGGGTTGATTTCGAGAGGATGTGTATATTGATCATGTAATAATCAGCGTGAAGCGTGAATGCGTAAACAATAGCACACGCGAGTGGACTATCTGAAACTACACTACTTTCTACGTAATTACGGAGAGAGAGAGACTTGGAAAGCAACTGTTATTTATTCTTTATCGTTGACACATTTCGATGCACGTCGCGACGCTTCGACACCTCTGCTAGAAATCTGTTTTATAACCGAAGAAGATTGTATATTTGTTTCACGTTTCGAAACGCGAGATCGTTCGAATTAATTTTTACGATTCGCGTCTTTTATTTGTATCGTTTTTTTTTGCACGCATCTATAAACAAATGGAATAAAATTCGTTTGAAAATATTCATATTTATTTGTAAAAAAAAAAAAAGAGATGTTCGAAAATCCTCTTTTCACACACAACGAATGTTTTTCGGTTGATTTGCCGGTATATATGTCGCTTCTCTTGTAAAAAGAGAACATGACTAAAAAATAAAATACGTGTACGTATAAAATACATGTACGTATTTAGCTTGAAAATTTACGGTTTAATAATTAACCATGTGTAATGCAAAACAAGATAATGCGAGATTTAATCCGCAACAGTAAAAAATCCAAATCTCTCTCTCACTCTCTTTCTCTCTCACACACACACACATAGAACAAAGATTTTTCTAACTTAATAAATCAATTAGAGATATTTTATTTTTTCCGGAATCAATTTTTTCACTGATTTGTCACTTTTCTTTGTCTCGTTATTAAATTTTCAATAATACCTGATTTAATACAAATATTCAGAGAGAGAAAGAAAGAGAGAGAAAGAGAAGAGTGACTGCTGACATGCCAAATAAAATATATATATATATAAATACCGGAGATTAAATAAATCAACACGCACACACGACGGGAATTTTATTTTCTCAATAATAACGCGGAAGTCTTCCGTGTTCTTTATCGGTTGTGTTGTGTTTGAAAGCGCTCGCTCACACAATCTCGCGTCTCACACATGAAATTATTTAAAGGAAAGCAAATCCTTTTTGACAGAATGTTCTTATTCAAGTTTGGGATTAAGCAAGTTAATTCAAGTTTGGGATTAAGCAAGTTAGAGAAGAATTACGAGAATATTTGTCTCTAATCTCAAGCGAGAGATCTCTCTTTGTTTTTAGATAAAAGAAAACAATCGTTTATTATGTTCTCACGTTCTGCATTGAATGCGCGTTCAATGAACGTGTGTGTGTTTGTTTGTTTTAATACTTGCACACACATTTATGTATTTAAATTGGGAACAACATTTAAACGCGCTAGCACGAGCCACCAGACCACAGAATAATTGCGACCTTTATTGCCGTATAACTTAATTAATAATATTCGCGCGCTATAGAACTTGTCCACGCGCACGCACCTAACCTTAACATTAGAATTTCCGAGATTGGGAGGTAACACATGTTCACAAACGATTTTGTCGCGAAGAGGGAAAGGAACACGGATACGACATCGTATCCATCCATGCATCGATCCCGATGCGAAAGCTACTCGCTGACGAGGTCGGAAAAGCCGCTCCCCGGAGGGGAAGGAGAACGTTCCTTCCTCTCGTGAAGGTGGTGACAGACGAAAACATAGGGTTAAGAAAGCGAGCCCCCGGGTTGAAATACGCGGAGATGAAGAGGTCGCGTATACAAAGAGACAGAAGAGAAAAGGACAGAGAGAAATATAAATATATATATATATATATATATTATAAAGAGCGGGCGGCAAGAAACCTCCTCGGAGCCAAATCGAGAGAGAAAGAGAGGGAGAAGAAGCGAAGAGAGAGAGAAAGGGAACAGCAAGAAAAGCGGAGTGACTCCTCGCGGCAAACTCGGGTTGCCTCTCCCCACCCGATTTTTTTGGACACTCACCACACTGTGTGCACTCACTCACCTACGCAGCTCTCGCGTGTACCTATGCACGCACGCACACACACGCACACATTCGTATAGAAACGGTATGCCACTTTTCTCTTTTTCTTTCCTTCCTGTTTTTCTTTCTTATCTTTTTTTTCCTGTCCCCCTTCGCACATATATTTCTGATAACGCGTATACTTACGCGTCGAGATGCATACATGCGAGATAAACCTCGACGACGACAGGGCCTCGGCAGCTTACACCAGGGCGAAGGCGACGGCGGTGGTGATGATGGTGCTGATGTCGGTGTTCGTGGCAGCTACGATTGTGTTGGTTGGTTGGTTAGCAGCAGCGGTACCGACGGCTCAGACTTCCGTCGGCAACGCTTCGCAGCGGGCGATGACGGCGAGGTATCGCCGGCGAGCACGAGAAAGAGTACGGGGCCCGGGACACGGTGTCGTACGCGCGCTGCTTCCTCGGTAGCCGCACATCGGCGGAGGTGGTGGAGTCGCCGCCGTGAAGTCGTATCGGAGTAGCGGCGGGTGCGTGCGCGCGCCCGCGCGAGAGCGCTCGCGGCCGCTCACGGTCGTTCGGTGCCTCTCTTTCCTTTTCTCTCTCGCTCGCTCGCTCTCTCCTTCAGTCCTTAACCAATATGTCCGTCTCTTTCCCCTTCGTTGTCGTTTTTATATCTCTATCGCAGGATCGTCCTCTTTACTCTCTTTCCTCCTCGAAGTTCTCTTCCGATTTCCGTTTCTTTCACTTACGTTTCGTTTCTCTCTCTCTCTCTCTCTTCGTCTCACTCGCGCTCTCCTTCCTGCGCGCTGCCTTGCCCGTCAGTAACCTAGAAAGCGAGCGGCCATTCAGGATTACGGGATCTCCGTTCGTCTTGTCTCTCGTTTCTGGCTGTGTACTCAAGCAGTGGCTCCTTCTTATCTCTCCTCGTTCCGTTCTTCTTCTTTCACTTCGTTTAGACCCCAAGTGTTTTAGCTCGCACAGTTACGGTTTCGCTCTTTCTCTCTCTCTCTCTCTCTCTCTCTTTTACTCCGCTTCTCCGCGCGCGCACACGTTTCTCCACTTTCCTGTATATGTACCGTTTACGTTTTTATCCACGCGAAGAGGTCGAACGTGGAGATGCTGCTGCCTGTTCTCACACCGCGAGTCCCGCACGCACGTCACGCTCGCCCATTACGGTGCGGCTCCGCACGAGGAGCTTTCCTTCGTGCACGAGACGACGACGTCGAGAGACGATCGCGGATAGAACACGACGAACACGACGCTCGGACACACTCGGCTCACGTTCGCGCGACGCTCGCTCAGAGAACAGCTATACACGGCACCGACCGGCGTACGATCGCCACCGCCACACGGCTCCACTATCGGCACTGTACTCCTCCTCCTTCTCTATCTATCTCTCTTTCTCTCTCTCTCTCTCTCTCTCTTTCGCACGCGCGTATACTGTAAACTTCACTCTCCTCGCGATCGCGCACTCTCTCGCCCACAGCGTATACGGACGTCGAGAAGGCACCGGCAGAGACTCGTGGTCTCTGGGTGTGCTCGAGGCGATATGACGGCAACAGTGGCTGCGACGACGGCGGAGCAAAGATTGCTCCGATTCTACAGCTGCTTGTTCCCAACGTACTCCTACTATTGCGCGCGACAAAAATATGCGACTCGTACGTGTTCGAAGCCCTGGGCCTCGGACGCTCAGGGATATTCGTCCATTTGTGACAGATTTCCCGTCCGTGATGCACCGCGTTAACGACCGACCGTCCCCCACCTATTCCACCACGTACGGACATGAGTACACTTCGATTTTTCAAGATGGCGGCGCGCCGTCACTTCCATGTGCGCGTGCGCCAATTCATTTGCACATGCGTACGCGATTAATTAAATTTCATTTCTTTTAAAAAAAACTTAAAATTAATATTTTTTTGTAATATTTTTTTCTCAGTTTTAAGTACAAAAAGAGTGGGAGAAAATCTGAGATACGTTTTGTATGAATATTTATCGACAACCAAAGTACAACTTCACGAGTGTATTAAATATTACAAACTTTGACACAAAGCTGAGATTCTGCAATCCGAAAACGGTTCATTCAACAGCAAAATATTTTGGCAGCAGTTCTTCGTATATCTCCTTGTCAGTTTTTAAAAACAAACAAAAGATAATTCTATCCATCTGGAAAGAGAAAACGAAAAATGTTGCACATTTGTAGATTGAAATAAATGGAAAAATATCAGCAAGATACGATTCACTCGCAATCTTACAGCATCTTTATTCTCAAGAAGAAACTTTCTGACTGTTGACAAAGCTACTTCGGCCGCAGGTCTCTGCGGATATCCGTAAATGCCGGTTGATATGCAGGGAAATGCGACAGTACGTAAATCATGCTCTTTGGCCAGTGCCAGACTATTTTCGTAACACTCTCTTAACTTTTCCGGTTTTTCACCCTGAGGACCAACAGTATGAATAACGTCTGAAATGCAATTTGTTTTTATACAGATTTATCTCAACAAAACAGACGTAGCAAGTTACCAATTTTGTAACAAGTTACTGACATTTAGCTGGTAGCATGTATCCTCCAGTAATTTTAGCCTCACCGACACTACATCCTCCCAATGTTGCGCACTCTTTCTTCAAATTTGGTCCTGCCCCTCTGTGAATAGCTCCATCAACTAGAGAGAATATCTTTCATTATTTTGTGTATCGATCATTAAATACATTTTGTATGAAAAATGTAGATAAGAAAAAATTCTGTACCTCCACCACCTCCCAAAAGACTTGAATTCGCAGCATTGACAATGGCATCTATTTCAAGTGACGTTATATCTCCCTGCCACATTGATACCTTTTTAGCGATGCTTGATTTAAATTTATCTGAGTGTTCCGGCAATGATGGGACCTGATCCAAAGTTGTCACTTCTGACTTGTAGTATTTTCTCTTCTCCTCCGGTGGCATTTTCAAAAATTTCTCTAATTACAGAGAACAAAGCAAATAAAGTTGCGCAGTAGAATATTCTTATAAATGACAGTCTCATTTTGTCGCTACTTATTCTATTTGTAATCTCTTACGTTTCTCTTCTTCGAACGACATCTTTCCCTTGGAACTGATCGATACTGAAAAATTGCTTCTCAAGAAACTCTGAAGCGCACAGACGCGTCTGCCGAACAAGTAATTAACGACTGTCGCCTGGAAACCAAAAGCAGTTGCTCTTGCAGCGGTTTCATGCGGGAGTAAACACGCTCTCGTCCCTTACTTGCGGTGTCAACATTTTCTACTGAAAGTCGCTCTTGTGGAAACCTTTTAGTTTTTATCGACGTCGCGATGCAGCTTGCAATTACAAAAATCTCGCAGTATATAAAATATCAAACCTGCCGCACAATTACGAATACAGATAAATCCGAATCACTGCGAAAACTTCGCTCGGTGTTTTTACGCGTATGCGGTGCAATGACAAGCACTTGATCTTTCAGCCGACAGCGAAACAACTAGCGCCATCTTACCTCCACTCCAATCCACTTTAAGCTACATAGTTCACGTGCGCAAAACGTGGACATCGTGGCGCTCGTGAGCGAAAACATGGGATATTCATTCGTTGGTAGCCGTTTTTGCGTTTCTCTACTTTTTGTCTACTTGTCTCTTTTTTTGTACAACGAAATGTAGGACCCAATTCTACCGACTTGTGATATCTTAATAAATAAGTATTTTTTAAATATTTTCTATATTTTTTTGAAATATGTACATATTATTATATAATTACTTATACATGTATATTTTTGAAAAAAAAAATTAAAAATCAATTACGAAATTGTCACAACAAGTTTAAGCAATTGTTATTCGTAATAAAAATTTTTACACTTTTCATTGATTGAAATATTACCGAGACAGCATTAGTGCAACTTCATGTGTAATAAACGAATGACGCACATCTCTAATAACATAAGTAAATTAAGCGGAACACGATGCTCTCGCATGCGAGCTTTACGGTAATTTGACAATTCTCTTTGATTTTCAAATCACTGGATTGCACAGTGGGATAGAAGCCCGAAAAAATGGCAAAAAGTCAAAACGTTGACGGATTTGGGCAAAACTTAGTATCTAGAGGTTTGTGGCACAGCTAATTTCGAATCTACTGTCAAAAGAAAAAAATCCAAAATGGCGGACCCAATATGGCGGCTACAATTACAAAATTGTGACG